>SJYQ01005664.1:118962-154030 GCA_006410935.1 Redunca redunca | reverse complement strand
CTAAGGTATATTCAAAAGAATATCTAAAATTATTAAGTGAATTTAGCAAGGTTACCAGATATAAAGTCAATATAAAAGTATATTTCCATAACTAACCTTAAATTGGAAAATAAAAAGCAATTTTAGTTAGAATTATATCAAAAAATATCAAGTACTTAGAAATAAATTTAACAAGATACATGCAAGACCTCTAGAGTTAAAACTAAAAAAGGCTGCTCTCAAATGGCTTTAACAAATAGACTGCCATGTAAAAGAACTGAAACTAGATACTTTAAGACTTCAATTCTCTTCAAATTAGTCTATAGATGTAAACAATTCCAATGAAATTACTAACAGGATTTTTTGAAGTAACTGACAAAATAATTAGAGAATATGAAAATACAAATTACAAAAAAATAACCCAAAATAAATTCTGAAAAAGAAGAACCAAGTTGTAGAACTATACAGCTATGGTAATTAATATAGTATGAAGTTGGAGTGAGGACAAATAGATCAACAAAACAGATTAAAGAATTCAGAAATAGACATGTATATGGTCGACTAATTTTTAGCAGTTGCCAAGGCAATTTCATTAATAAAAACAACTTCAATGAACTGTGCTAAAACAACTGGCTATCCACAAAAGCAAAATTGAACCATGACCCCTACCTCATGCCACACACAAAAGTAATTGAAAACAGGTCATAGACCCAAACACAAGAGTGAAAACTAAAAAGAAAACATAGGAGGAGATCTTTGCAGCTCTGAGAAGACAGAAATTTCTAAGACTCTTTCAGGGGGCGTGTGCGTGTCTGCGAGTGTGTGAATGTGCACACTCCATCACATCCAACTCTTTGCAACCCCATGGACTGTAGCCCACCAGGCTCCTCTGTCCATGGAATGTTCCAGGTAAAAATACTGGAGCAAGAATACTAGGGGATGTTCCCAATCCAGGAATCAAACCTGTGTCTTCTGCATTGGCAAGCAGATTCTTTACCACTTGCACAACCTAGGAAGCTCAAGACTCTTAATCACCATAAAATAAAGTGTTGATAAATAAATTGTTTTTAGTGGATAAGTCATGCCCACGTCTTTTGGGATCCCATGGACTGAAGCCCACCAGCCTCTTCTCCGCATGGGATTTCCCAAGCAAGAATACTGGAATGGGTTACCATTTTCTTCTCCAGAGTATCTCCCCAACCCAAGGGTTAAACCCACATCACCTACATTGCAGGCAAATTCTTTACTGTTGAGCCATCAGAATAAATAAATTAGACATTATCAAAATTAAAATCAACTGCTCATTCAAGGATACTGTCAAGTAAATGAAAAGAAAATCCACATATTGAGAGAAAATATTCACATGCTGATACCCAAGAAAAAATTTGTATCCAAAATAGGTCCCAAAAATCCTACCAGAGGGCAAATGACCCAATTAACAAAATGAGTACATGACTTGAACAGACATTTCACAGGAGAAGATATCCAATGGCCAATAAGCACAAGAATAAGATGTTCACCATCATCATGCATTAGGGGAATACAAACTAAAAACACAATGATATATCTCTGCTCAGCCACTAGAGTGATTATAAAGGCTAATGATACAAAATGTTGTCAAAAATGTGGAAAAAATGAAATTCTTTATAAAATGCTACTGAGAATATAAAATTGTATGATCACTTTGGAAAACAGTTTCAAGTAAAGTTAAATATTCAACTATGACCCAGAAATTTCACTATGAAGCATTTACTCAAGTAAAATGAAAATATATATTAACAAAAAGACTTGAAAATTGTTCACATCAGATTTATTCATAATAGCCAAAAATCAAAAACAATGCAAACGTCCATCAACAAAAGAATGGATGAAAAATTGTGGTATATTCCTACAAGACACTACCCAGCTGTACAAAATGAATTACTGATCATGCTTCACTTTAGTCACTCAGTCATGTCCGACTTTTTGTAACACCATGGACTGCAGCACACCAGGCCTCCCTGTCTATCAACAACTCCTGGAGTCCACCCAAACTCATGTCCATAGAGTCGGTGATGCCATCCAACCATCTCACCCTCTGTTATCCCCTTCTCTGCCTGCCCTCAATCTTTCCCAGCATCAGGGTCTTTTCAAATGAGTCAGCTCTTCGCATCAGGTGGCAAAAGTATTGGAGTTTCAGCTTCAACCACCAGTCCTTCCAATGAACACCCAGGACTGATCTCCTTTAGGATGGACTGGCTGGATCTCCTTGCAGTCCAAGGGACTCTCAAGAGTCTTCAACACCACAGTTCAAAAGCATCAATTCTTCGGCGCTCAGCTTCCTTCACAGTCCAACTCTCACATCCATACATGACTACTGGGAAAACCATAGCCTTGTCTAGACATATCTTGGTTGACAAAGTAATGTCTCTGCTTTTGAATATGCTATCTAGGTTGGTCATAACTTTTCTTCCAAGGAGTAAGCATCTTTAAATTTCATGGATGCAGTCACCATCTGCAGTGATTTTGGAGCCCCCCAAAATAAAGTCAGCCACTGTTCCCACTGTTTCCCCATCTATTTGCCATGAAGTGATGGGACTGGATGCCATGATCTTCGTTTTCTGAATGTTGAGCTTTAAGCCAACCTTTTCACTCTCCTCTTTCACTTTCATCAAGAGGCTCTTTAGTTATACTTTATGTCAGTTTTCCTCATTATGCCACCAAAAGATAATCATTCATGATGCCCTCTGTCCACATGAAATACTTTTTCTCTATCCCTTTGCTTATCAAAACGTTTAAAAACCAGTTCAACCATCCATTCTCCATGGCACATTTAGTGGTTACCAGTCAACCCACATTTTCTGGCTATCAGTATGTGTGCCCAAACCTTCACAGGACAAACTTTCCATAAAAGTTGTCTGTTCTCACAGGCTCTTTCTTCTCAGCTCCTATTCACTCAACTCACTTCTATCTGGCTATGTCCTCACCACTCAAAGACAGCCTAGGTCACCAATTACTGAGAGGGTAACAGGCAGGAAGGCCAGGGGTCTCAAAACGGAGGAAATAGCCTGCAAGTGTCAGACATTTTTATCTCTCTTAAGCAGCAGGAGGAAACAAACTAGCGATATTTTTTCCTTCTCTATACAAATTTAAAAGGAGGTTTCTCTTAAAATACTGTGTTGCCATAATGACACCTGGTTTCACCTGAAGTTAACTATTCTCAAACGTTGAGATAAACAATGCATTTTTCTTATGGAAATGTTTGTCTTAAGCTATGCTAATGTGCTATGCATTTACCCCAAACTCTGTCTTCAAGTGGGTTCCACTTCATGGCTCAGAACCTACTTGACAAACCAGTATATTTTACTCAGATATTGTTCCCCTAATTTATGTAAGAGTGAAAAAGTTGGCTTAAAGCTCAACATTCAGAAAACGAAGATCATGGCATCCAGTCCCATCACTTCACGGGAAATAGATGGGGAAACAGCGGAAACAGTGTCAGACTTTATTTTAGGAGGCTCCAAAATCACTGCAGATGGTGACTGCAGCCATGAAACTAAAAGACGCTTACTCCTTGGAAGAAAAGTTATGACCAACCTAGATAGCATATTCAAAAGCAGAGATGTTACTTTGCCGACTGAGGTCCGTCTAGTCAAGGCTATGATTTTTCCCGTGGTCCTGTATGGATGTGAGAGTTGGACTGTGAAGAAAGCTGAGCACCGAAGAATTGATGCTTTTGAACTGTGGTGTTGGAGAAGACTCTTGAGAGTCCCTTGGACTGCAAGGAGATCCAACAAGTCCATTCTAAAGGAGACGAACCCTGGGTGTTCTTTGGAAGGAATGATGCTAAAGCTGAAACTCCAGTACTTTGGCCACCTCATGTGAAGAGTTGACTCATTGGAAAAGACTCTGATGCTGGGAAAGATTGAAGGCAGGAGGAGAAGGGGATGACAGAGGATGAGATCACTGGATGGCATCACCAACTCGATGGACGTGGGTTTGGTTAGACTCTGGGAGTTGGTGATGGACAGGGAGGCCTGGCGTGCTGCGATTCATGGGGTCGCAAAGAGTCAGACACGACTGAGCAACTGAACTGAACTGAACTGAATCTATGTAAATGAAACTATTTGTATGGTAATCTGCCCTTCTCCAAGATTCAAGTTAATCATTTTATGGCCCAGGATGAACCATTTGGTGCCAAGATTATCCCAGAATGCATCTTATGAGTGAGGGGCCTGGTGCCATTCTGAGTTTTAAGACATTCCTTTCTTTCATTAACAGACTGCTAGGACAGAGGAGCCTGGTGGGCTGCAGTCCACGGGGTCAGTAAGAGTCAGACACGACTGAGAGACTTCACTTTCACTTTTCACTTTCATGCATTGGAGAAGGCAATGGCAACCCACTCCAGTGTTCTTGCCTGGAGAATCCCAGGGATGGGGGAGCCTGGTGGGCTGCCATCTATGGGGTCACACAGAGTCAGACACGACTGAAGCGACTTAGCAGCAGCAGCAGCAGCAGTGACTATATAACATCCAGCTGAAGACTAGCAGAGGGGTACTCTTTCTGCCCTCTTCTGATGCCTATGTCAGAAGCTTTCTCTATCTCCTTTATACTTTAATAAAACTTTGTTACACAAAAGCTTTGAGCGATCAAGCCTCGTCTCTGGCCCCAGATTGAATTCTTCTCCTCGGGGGCCAAGAATCCCAGCATCTTTTCATTCAACAACAATCTTTCATTACTTCTCATGTCACTGAATCCAAAGGGCATTTTTTTGCTCTTTTCACTTAATTCAGAAGCACTGGTAACCACTCCCTCCTTAAAAATGTCTCAGTCTTTAGCTTTCATAAAAAAACTTTTCCCTGATTCTCTATATACTCCTCCTCTTCTTTGCAGGCTCAACATTCTTTATCCAGTGAGTATATATTCAAGTTCCTTCGTGTCCACTTCTCTTATGCTTTCACCTATCTCCATAGATTCAGTAACTTATAACTGTATTATATCACCAGACCAGACCTCTTCTATAAACTCTAGATCTTTATACCCAGGTTGACCTCTCCTCTTAGATAGCTGAAATGTATCTCAGTAACATGTATAACACCTGTCATTCCCCCAGGTCAGATATTCTCACAATGTTCCCTGTTTTAGAGGAATTATGCAATTATGAATCTCCAATACTCTGACCACCTGATGTGAAGAGCCGACTCATTGGAAAAGACCCTAGTGCCGGGAAAGATTGAGGGCAGGAGGAAAAGTGGGTAACAGAGGATGAGATGGTTGGATGGAATTACCAGCTCAGTGGACATTAGTTTGAGGAGACTCCATGGGGTTGGTGAAACAGGGAAGCCTGGCATGCTGCAGTCCACGGGGTCACAAAGAGTCGGATATGACTCAGCAACTGCACAACAACAATGCAATTATGTAAGCCAGAAATCCAGGAGCCATCTTTCAAGATCCTTCTGATTACCTTATATCTAATGTATTACCAAATCTTATTAATTCTATCTCCTAAAACCCTTTCAGATCTCACCATTTCTCTAGATCCTCATCATCATCTTCCAGTTCCAAGCTTCCATCATCTCTCCCCTAGAGCATGCCAAGATCTATCTAATCAGTTTACTCGGACCCTCTCAATGAAGGACTCACTGGGGACTATTTTGATGATTATCCACACTGAAGCCAAGCAGGTCTTTTCAAAATTCAAACCAGATCAAGTCCCCTTCCTGCTGTAACATCCATCAGTAACTTATCAGAACCCTCCAACGTATCCATGGTCTATAATGACCTCAAAGTCTGTCACACCTATTTGAGCCTCCAATACCTAACACAGTGCCTCGCATATAATATATGCTTGCTAATTGAGTGACTATATCAATGTTTTTGTTGTTGTTTTAGTTGCTAGATTGTGTCTAATGCTTTTGCAACCCTGTGGATTGTAACCCGCCAGGTTCCTCTGTCTATGGGACTTCCCAGCAAGAATATTAGAGTGGGTTGCCATTTCCTTCTTCAGGGAAACTGCCTGACCCAGGGATTGAGCCTGCATCTCTTGCACTGCAGGCAAATTTTGTACCACTGCCCCACCTGGGAAGCCCTAACTCTATCGACAAACAGATACATTCATAGATTCTTACAGGGATCTCTTTATATAATTAATATCACTAAATTTAGTGTGAAGTACCTCCCTAAATACCTCATGTATGCTTTCATCTATGCTAATTTTTGTCTTTTCATATGGATGATATGGTCCTCAGAATTATACATTTTATGCCTCCTGTGCATACAAAGTCCCAACACAGTAATTACTTTTTTGATTAGAGGAATTGCCCAGTATCCCAGGAAAGGGAATTCCACAGTTCTAAAACAGAAGGACCATAAACATTAAAGGGTTTTCTTTCCCCAAAAACTATCCAAATCAGTGTTTTTCAATTTTGTTTACTTAAAGCTCATAGTAAGAAATAAATTCTACACAGTGACTCAGTGTGTTTACACACATACACACATGTACACACAACTGAAAATATTTCTCAGAAAATGCTTTCTGTACAAGATGTACTCCACTTCTGTTCTATTTCAATATTTTAGTGTGTCAGTCAAGACCCATTAAATCAATCTATGCCCTGTGAAGAGTCATATCTCATGATTTTAAAAACCTGCTTCAAACTATTCCCAAAGGCCTTGCACGTCTGCCTCTCTCATAAATAGACTTGTTTTCAAGACATTTTTAAAGATTTAGATCAGAAGTTCTTACTGTCCCTAGTTAAGTCTGTTATTAAAAATATTAGCCTGCTCCAACATACCACTGTCAATAGTTCCACATGGGAAAATGAAGACTCCGGCTCAGCAGGGCCCAGCTGTCATGATCCATTTGCTGTTGTTACGTTATTTCACTTGTATCCTAGTATTACTGTGTAATAACAAAATGAATAACAAAAGCAGCCAGGAGCAGAGCCCCTGCTCTGTGCCAGGTCTTGGACCATATGTCATATGTACACCTCCGTTCAGTGATGAGTGAGAGACCCACGAAGCCCCAGTGCCCCAGGAGGTCAGAAGCAGGAAGCACAGAGCGCCTTAAATTCCAATTCCTGACTGAGATATTTGCAAATTCAAACCTTCTCTATGGGAAATATGGCTAGGAATGAAAGGTAAGTCTTAAAACAATTCATACCAAGGAAGACTAATTCTTATATTAGCATGAAGGCAGAGTGGTTTGGGGAAAAGAATACAGAAGTTGGAATCAAAAGCAAGCTGTTTCACTCTGTTTAACAGGCTTTGGGTTCATCTACCTCAATAGAACTGACTCAAATACATTCCTTTTTACAGCTGAGTAATATTCCACTGTACATATATGTACCACAACTTCTTAAAATATCATATATTGATGCATATTTATGAAATCTAGAAAAATGGTACTGATGAACCTATTTGCAGGGCAAGAATAGAGAGGCAGACATAGAGAACAGGCTTTGGACTCCACGGGGGAAGGAGAGGGTGGGATGAATCAAGAGAGTAGCACTGAAAAATATACATGATCATGTGTAAAATGATAGCTAATGGAAAGCTGGTATATAACACAGGGAGCTCAAAGCAGTACTCTGTGATAACCTAGAGGGGTGGGATGGGGTACAGGGGGCTTCAAGAAGGAGAGACCATATGTATACTTATGGCTGATTCATGTTGTTGTACAGCAGAAGCCAACACAATATTGTAAAGTAATTATCCTCCAATTAAAAATATTTTTTTTTAAAAAGTGAGTTGTTGAAATATTGCCTGAATTCAATCTTATTTTTAAAATAAATATACTTAATTTTAACTAATAATATAGAGTATGGACAATCCAGATATTTGCTAGGTGCATACTAGAATATCTGCTTGTACTGAGTTTAAAGTTTAAAAAAAAATAGTCAAAGAAATATGCTCTCCATTCATCTCTATGCTTGGAGTTTGATTCCATTAATTTAGACCAACAGAGAGCAAAGTAACTAAACTGTGTGCTCACCAGCTCTTACCTCAAACTCTTAATGATTACGTGTTAGCAATATGTGTTCTGGGTTTAGGAAGGCAAACATAAGAACTGCTTCTACCATTTCTGAATATTTTATAAAGCCTAACTGAGAATTGACTATGCCAAAGCCTTTGACTATGTGGATCACAATAAACTGGAAATTCTGAAAGAAATGGGAATACCAGACCACCTGACCTGCCTCTTCAGAAACCTGTATGCAGGTCAGGAAGCAACAGTTAGGACTGGACATGGAACAACAGACTGGTTCCAAATAGGACAAGAAGGATGTCAAGGCTGTATATTGTCACCCTGCTTATTTAACTTATATGCAGAATACATCATGAGAAACACTGGGCTGGAGGAAGCACAAGCTGGAATCAAGATTGCCGAGAGAAATATCAATAACCTCAGATATGCAAATGACACCACCCTTATGGCAGAAAGTAAAGAACTAAAGAGCTGCTTGATGAAAGTGAAAGAGGAGAGTGAAAAAGTTGGCTTAAAGCTCAACATTCAGAAAACTAAGATCATGGCATCTGGTCCCATTACTTCATGGCAAATAGGTGGGGAAACAGTGGGAATAGTGGCTGACTTTATTTTGCAGGGCTCCAAAATCATTGCAGATGGTAATTGCAGCCATGAAATTAAAAGACGCTTACTCCTTGGAAGGAGACCAACCTAGATAGCATATTCAAAAGCAGAGACATTCCTTTGCCAACAAAGGTCCATCTAGTCAAGGCTATGGTTTTTCCAGTGGTCCTGTATGGATGTGAGAGTTGGACTGTGAAGAAAGCTGAGCACCGAAGAATTGATGCTTTTGAACTGTGGTGTTGGAGAAGACTCTTGAGAGTCCCTTGGACTGCAAGGAGATCCAACCAGTCCATCCTAAAGGAGATCAGTCCTGGGTGTTCATTGGAAAGACTGATGAAGCTGAAACGCCAATACTTTGGCCACCTGATGTGAAGAGCTGACTCATTTAAAAAGACCCTGATGCTGGGAAAGATTGAGGGCAGGCAGAGAAGCGGACAACAGAGGATGAGATAGTTGGATGACATCACCGACTCAATGGACATGGGTTTGGGTAGACTCTGGGAGTTGGTGATGGACAGGGAGGCCTGGCATGCTGCAATTCATGGGGTTGCAAAGAGTCGGACACGACTGAGCAATTGAACTGAGAAAATTAACCATAGTGCTAGCTCCTTCATATAACAAGTCATCAATCAGTAAATTTTCATTACAAATTATCACCAAACTACTCAAAGCTCTGTGGTGACCTAAATAGGAAGGAAATCTAAAAACGAGGACGTGTGCATCCATATAGCTGATTCGCTTTGCTGTACAGCAGAAACTAACATGACATTGTAAAGCAACTATACTCCAATTTTAAAAAATTGTCTTTTTAATTATCGCTAGAAGCCCCTTCCACAAATTTTCTGCCAACACTTGGATTGTCTCAATACAACCAAGGGAGCTACTGTGAAAAACCTGGGGAATTTTAGTTAGGTTATTGGTTTCCTCATAACAATGCCTACCACTCTGGGTAGTTTATGGAGATTAGAATAATGTGAACAAAATCTTTATGAGCTAACCATTGGAGTAAAAATTACCTATAAACTATAAACTATTATTGTTTATTGTGTACAAGACTCTTTTACAACTGTATTATATACACAGAGCTTTCTGTGTAAGCTCTCTCTGTGTGTGTATAAACAAATACCCTAGGAAAAATAAAAATTTAAATGTTGACCCTGCAAACCAAAACCTATAAAACTATACTAAGAGCTAAACTACAAAATAAAATATTAGGAGAAAGTGGGAAAGAAAGATAAAGACAGACTTTTTTTATTTTAAAGGCTAAATTAAATGGAAATTACTAAGTATTAAATAAACAGTCCAGGAGCTTCTTTTGGAAACTGAACTGTTTGTTGAAACTCAGTATGTATGTATGAAATATTCACACAACTGCTCCATTTCCCTATAGTCATGAAAATTATTATTGCAGTAAATGTGAAATCTGGTATTATTAACAAATATTAAGAACAAGATAGCAGAGTAATTAAAATTGCTTCCAGAAAATTTTAATTCCCTTTGGCTTTAAAACATGGCAGGGAAAAGCAATCTAGTTACTGAAGGATAACATCTTTTGTAAAGGAGAGAGTTGCAAATCTCGAAAGTGAGACCACCTCAGAAGTTTTGAAACACAAAGCCATTAAAGAAATTGCCCATAATTCTGAGTTACCATCACAATCCTGATTATTATGGAATGAATGTATGCATTCTCCCAAAACTGATACATTGAAACCTTACTTCTCATGTGATGGTATTAGGAGGTGGGACTTTGGGATTTGCTTAGGATTCAATGAGGTCATGAGGATGGTGCCCATCATGACTGGGATTAGGACACTTATAATAATGACAAGGGAGCTTGCTCCCTCTGCTTGGCTTCCAATCATATGAGGAAGATACGATGAGAAGTCAGCAGTCTACAACCAGGAAAAGCATTCTCACCAGAATCTGACAATGCTGGCACCCTGACCATGGCTTTGCAGACCTCAGAACAGTGAGAAATGAATTTGTGTTGGTTATAAGCCATGTGATTTAGCAACAATCATGTCCAAATGTTTTAAATACACATATGTTCCTATTGTGTATTCTTCCTGTTGGAGAGACAATGGCACCCCACTCCAATACTTTTGCCTGGAAAACCCCATGGATGGAGGAGCCTGGTGGGCTGCGGTCCATGGGGTCGCTAAAAGTCGGACATGACTGAGCAACTTCACTTTGACTTTTTACTTTCATGCATTGGAGAAGGAAATGGCAACCCACTCCAGTATTCTTGCCTAGAGAATCCCAGGGATGGAGGAGCCTGGTGGGCTGCCATCTATGGGGGTTGCACAGAGTTGGACACGACTGAAGTGACTTAGCAGCAGCAGCACGTTCCTATTGAAGCATCTAAGAATTGGGTAATTTTCTGTCACAGGTGGTAGTAATCCAGTAAAACGTTTCAGAAGCAATAATCCCACATAAGAACAGATTCTCAAACGGATCGCTGCAAGAGTCTGGGGCTCAAAAATGTTTCACTGTATTTTCTTCAAGACCATCCAACATCCTCCCAGAGATGGACATGAAGTGAAACACTTTTTCCTCAAGGGCTGGAAGGTCAAAAACTAAATCACAAGACCACCAGGATCTTTATGAGTGTTTCTCATATTTGACTATTCATTTGATTGGGATGGAGATTGAGGAGAATTGAAAGGGATCACAGGAGTTACTCGTTCTGGGCCCCACCTCTCAAAAGAGTGATTTCATGGATCTGGAGTGAGAAACAGGCATAAGTATCAATATTTAAATCTTCTCAAGCGATCTAACATGTAGCCAGAGTAGAGAAGCCCTGATCTACTTCAATAAACCCTAAATGTTGGCAGCCACACAAAAATACAGTGGCCACCCACTCCAGTACTCTTGGCCTAGAAAATCCCATGGACAGAGGAGCCTGGTAGGCTGCAGTCCATGGGGTCACAAAGAGTCGGACACAACTGAGCGACTTCACTTTCACTTTTCCCTTTCATGCACTGGAGAAGGAAATGGCAACCCACTCCAGTGTTCTTGCCTGGAGAATCCCAGGGATGGCGGAGCCTGGTGGGCTACCGTCTATGGGGTCACACAGAGTCGGACACGACTGAAGCGACTTAACAGCAGCAACACAAAAATACAGCCACAAAGGTCAGCCTCATGTTGTCAGGTCTGGAAAACTTTGCTCTCATACCTTGCTACTCAAAGTGTGGGCCAGTGTCACCTGAGAGTTTATGAGCAATGCAGAATCTGGGACCCACACAGAGAGAATGAATCAGAATCTGCTTTTTAGTGAGGTCATCAGGTGATTCCCCAAGCTCATGAATACACTCATCTTGTGCATCCTTTCCTTACTTTTAAGGATAGGAAAGCTGGCCAGGGACGTTAGAAACCTTGGCAAACACAGGTAAAGGGAATTTAGTGGGGGAGAAAGATAGAATTAGGTCTCACTATCTAAGACCTTCTCTTCAGCCATTATATTTCTGAACTGCTGTTTAAACTTTTGTTTTCATGTAATATAAAGGAAGCCCTTTCTCCTTACAGGGCTATTTCTTCAGACAACAAGGAAAATAACTACATTCAATTTAACACCACTACACATTAATCCCATTCCTAAAGGAGATCGTGTACAAACCATGAGGTCAATAATTTTGCTAACAGAAGTTTCTGGAAGAAGAAAGATTATATTCAGTCAATGAAAACAATATAAAAGCATATTAGATGTTTCTCCCCTTCCTAGGAAAATGATGCCTTTCCTCTACTGCAACATTAGCTGTGTCTGGCATGATTAGATACTTATTGAGGTTTTGTTTCATTTATTTTGTTTTTAATGAAAACTACACCCTTTTCTGATCCAGAAATTTCATAAACAATAACAAGTATGGAACACCCGTTGAGGGGTTAAACCTCTCCTCTTCCTCTCATCATTTTTATGCAAATTACCCTAGAGAGGAGTATTTCACCATACAAGCACAGAGAAGTTTTGGGATATTTTAACAAGTGCTACCATAATGCAGGAGACCAGGGTTTGATCCCTGGGTCAGGAAGATTCCCTGGAGAAGGGGATGGCCACCCACTCCAGTATTCTTGCCTGGAGATTCCATGGACAGAGGAGCCTGGTGGGTCTCAGTCCATGAGACTGCAGAGTCGGACACAATGGAGAGACTAACACTTCTGCTTTTACAAGACACAAAGGAATTCTATAGAGTCCTGAGGAAGAGAGAAGACAGGCAGTGGAGGTAGGAAAGGAAAGGTCTTCATAAAAAGAAGCCAGAAACACTGAATAAAACTTGCTCACAAATTCATACTTCTTCCAAGATCTAGAGCTGCTTCTGAGAAAAGTCAACCAGATTCTCCTTCTGATTATATTCATTTAGTCCTAACCTTGGAGAAGCACATCACCTATAAGTCATCACTCTTATTCTGAAAGCCCTAAAACCCTGGTATAGAGCTCCTCCAACAGAGGTGAAACCCACAAAGTGAGCACTGGAAGGGAAGGACTGGAGTGTAGACTCTCACAGCTCCAAGTATCACCCCATCCTCCACAATCCTCCAATTCAAAGAGCAAAAGAATTCAAATTCCAAAAATCAGTGGCCAAGAAGGGAAATTTGGAGCTTGAAAGCAACAAAATGAAATTCATGAACCAATCACTAATGTTTTCTAAAAGGGGTTGAAAAGGGCATTTCAACACTGAAAAGTGAAATTGAAAGGTCTCCTGCACTGCATATGGATTCTTTACCATCTGAGCCACCCAGGAAGCCCAAGAATACTGGAGTGGGTAGCCTACCCCTTCTCCAGCGGATCTTCCTGCCCCAGGAATTGAACTGGGTCTCCTGCATTATAGGCAGATTTTTTACCAGCTGAGCTACTGACTGTCAAATATTCATTATAAAGTTACATTTAATTTAGAATTTTGGTTAGAGAAGGGAGTATGAACGAGATAGGGATAGGAAACTGACCTACAAACTATTGATACTGTATAAAATAAATAAGCTACAAGTTATATTGTACAGCACAGGGTATAGCCAATATTTCATCATAACTTTAAATGTAGTATAATCTATAAAAATTTTAAATCATTACGTTATACTTCTGAAATTAATATAATATTATAAATCAATTATACTTACTTCGATTTTTAAAACCCACTTAAGAATTCATACCCCTCAGAATTTTTTCTCTCATATGAGCTGGCCTCCTATTAAAATCTGAAGCTACATGTTTCTAATCCACAAAACAACCAAATTGATCAAGTTAATTACATGACCTGTGATACTCTTCTGAACCTTTGAAAGAAGAATACAGAAATCACTTCTGCACACAATCACACTGAACAAAGCTCTCTTTGGCTGCATTACTTTCTTCCAAGGAATGAAAAGGGAGCTAGAAGGCAAAGTGATAATGCAGGTGATATATAGAGCTTCACACTATACCTGGTAATCTTCCAATATTCTCCATCTCAGTTTTCCCCATCTCCATCCCTACCTCCATCTACTCCCAGGTGCTTGAGCCAAAACCCCATGCTTCACACCTCTTTATTCGTGCCATCCAATTCATCACTTATTGCAATTCACCCTTTTGCAAAATTCAAGCTCAAATTGAATAAAGCCATTTGGGTATACCTAAATCAAATCCCTTGTGATGACACAGTGAAGGTGACAAACAGATTCAAGGGATTAGATCTGGCAGACAGAGTGCCTGAAGAACTATGGACAGAGGTTCATAACACTGCACAGGAAGTGGTGACCAAAACCATTCCCAAGAAAAAGAAATACAAGAAGGCAAAGTGGTTGTCTGAGGAGGCCTTACAAATAGCTCAGGAAAGAAGAGAAGTGAAAGGCAAAGGAGAAGGGGAAAGATATACCCAACTGGATGCAGAATTCCAGAGAAAAGCAAGGAGAGATAAGAAAGCCTTCTTAAGTGAACAATGCAACAAAACAGAGGAAAGCAATAGAATAGAAAAGACGGCTGCTGCTGCTAAGTCACATCAGTCGTGTCCAACTCTATGCGGCCCCATAGACAGCAGCCCACCAGGCTCTGCTGTCCCTGGGATTCTCCAGGCAAGAACACTGGAGTGGGTTGCCATTTCCTTCTCCAAGGAAAGACTAGAGATGTCTTTAAGAAAACTGTAGATACCAAGGGAACATTTCATGCAAAGATGGGCACAATAAAGGACAGAAATGGCAAGGACCTAATAGAAACAGAAGAGATTAAGAAAAGGCGGCAAGAATACACAGAACTGTACAAAAGCGGTTTTAATCACCCAGATAATCACAATGGTGTAGTCAATCACTCACGTAGAGCCAGATATTCTGGAGTGTGAAGTCGAGTGGGCCTTAGCAAGCCTTGCTACAAACAAAGCTAGTGGAGGTGATGGAATTCTAGCTGAGCTATTTCAAATCCTAAAAAAATGATGCTGTGAAAGTGCTACACTCAATATGCCAGAAAATTTGGAAAACTCAGCAGTGGACACAGGACTGGAATAAGTCAGTTTTTATTCCAATCCCAAAGAAAGGCAATGCCAAAGAATGTTCAAATTACCACAGAATTGTGCTCATTTCACATACTAGCAAGGTAATACTCAAAATCCTTCAAGCTAGGTTTCAGCAGTACATGAACTGAGAAATTCCAGATGTACAAGCTGGATTTAGAAAAGGCAGGGGAACCAGAGATCAAACTGCCAACAATCACTGGATCATAGGGAATTCCAGAAAAATATCTACTTCTGCTTCATTGACTATGCTAAAACCTTTGACTATGTGGATCACAACAATCTATGGAATATTCCTGAAGAGACTAAACTATCAGACCACCTTACCTGCCTCCTGAGAAACCTATATGCAGGACAAGAAGCATCAGTTAGAACTGGACATGGAATAATGGACTGCTTCAAACTTCAACACTAAACCCTAATAATTTTACCAGCAGAAGCATCCACTTCTCTTAAACTCTACAGGTACCATCCCAGGCAAAATACCCCACCATTTCTTGCCCAGACTATCACAAGAGTCTCCTGGCTAGTCCCCTACTAGCACTGTTCTTTCCTCCAACCCGACTTGCCATTATACAGCAAGTCCCCGGTAGCCAGATCTGTCCACTGCACTTGGAATATAAAGCAAAAGCCTTTCCCTGAATAGTCAGGGTTCTGTCTCTCCACCCTGGTTTTCCACATTTCTCTTTTTTTGTCCACTGAGAACAACTACACTGGATTCTAAGCTTCACAAAACTAGCCACTCATTTCCTCTTTCCTCTTAGGACTGTTTACAAGTTTTCTCTGTCTGAAATATTCTTCTGTCCATTCATCATCTATTTACCTCTTACTTTAGGTCTGAATTCAACACTACTTTCTTAAGAATGTCTTCCCAGACACCCTCTCCCAGTCAAAGTTAGTTTCTAATACACTTAGCCACAGCACCCTCCCCTGTTCCTTCAAAATGCTTACCACAATTTATAATTTATATTTGGTTTGGGTTGGTGAAATGCCTGTTTCCCCACCAGACTACAAGTTCCATGAGGGCAGAGACCATGTCTGTTGGGTCACCACTATATACACACAAAAGTTTATTGAATGATCAAATCAAATATAAAAATTCTTATTCCTAAAGTCATACAGTCAATAAATAATTATTAGAGCAATGCTAGACATTGTCAAGAATATAGATAAGGATTCTGCTAGGTTTATTTTTTTTCAAAGAATGAACAGTTCTATTAAAAAAAAAAAAAGATTAGATATTCCAACACAGATTTCCCTGAACTCTGGAAACTTGTGAATTTAATCATGCAGCACATATTACTTTTTAAACTTGTCTTCTGGGTGAGTGGTATCTATAGATATATTTAAGTTTCAGAGAACAGAAACAGCAGAACAATCCCTGAAGCACATATAGCACATTTTATTTGGGTTAAATAAAATCCTGGCACAGATGGCTAAACAAAAGCATAAATAATTTATATGTCATGCCACATCCACAATGTTGATTTCTGATAGGTGCATTACCCACTTCTACTATGTCAACACAGAATATAAGACTCGTATGTTTCAGTCCTCACAAATACACGTTTATCCTACAGCTCTGTATCAAAGAAATGTGTGTGTGCGTATGCGTGTGTGTGTAGACATATACGCTTTGTACCTTTCACAATGAGACTAATTATTATACAATAATATTGGCAACGTTAAGCAGACCATCACTGTGGGAGTTTGAAATATGCAAAAAAAAATCTGTTAATTTATTCAAACTTGTTCAGCTGTCATTAAAGATAAAAATATGCCTCCACTTTTCATCTCCTTCAAGATCAAAGGTACATTTTTAAGTTTCTGTGTTTCTTTGATGGCATTAAATTCATTTTTCCATCCAGCCAAAGTGGTTCAGGATTCACAAGCTATTTTAACATATATTCCTGAAATTCTAATGGTAGGAAAATAGCAATTTTGTAATAGAAAATATTCCTATACACACACACATAAAAGAATGTCCAACAATTCACGGTTTCTACTTTTAATAATTGGTATTTTCTTCATGAAAGATATGTTTCTTAAAAGTACACTCGTCATTAAAAATAAAAGATAACTGCAATGATGGCCTATGTGATTTGTAGTCTCATAGTACAACAGAAAATCTTCACCCATGTGGATAAACACAAATTTTTACTGAATTTTATTACAATGATATTCCTTAAAATACATAAGGATGTAAAACATTCACTAGTTACATAATCTTGGGTAGAAGCTAAATCAGTCAGTTATGTTTATCAGTGGGGAGAAGTATTACATATTTAATGTTTAAGCATCATTTTCAATCTTGAAAATAAACAAACCTTGTTTTTGCAAATGAACTGCAGCTCTTATAAAGGGATTCTATTTCCTTTAGAGTTTACCTTTTAAGGCTATCAAACACTAATGGCAAGATAACTAATGAAGAATTTCAATTAAAAGACTAGTCTTAGCTCCACACCTGGTAGAAAAATAGAAGCGAGGCTTTTCTAAATACATTTATAATCCAATTAATTGCTAAAGCTTTGTCCTACATATATATATATTTTTTAATTTCTACTATCTATGCAATAGGAGCTAATTGTTCAAGGGAAAGATACAGATCACATATTCCAATTTCTCTCCTTTGGCCAGATTTAACTGAGCTGGTTACAAAAAGAAGCTAAATTTCTGCCTTCTTCTTGAGCTTATCCAAGCATTACCAATTACTGAGGCAAAAAGAACTGATACTTCTTTGACTGTAAGTAGTAGTTTTTTGTTGTTGTCATTGTAGGGAAGAGCGGTGTTTGTTTGTTTTGGTTTTTTCTCCAAATAAGTACGTCCTTGGTAAAGTAAAGCCAAATGCCCCTAAGATCCACCAGGATAAAACTTAAGAAAGTCTCAGCTATTTAATATTTCCTTTCTTCAGGTTAAAAAAAAAGAAAGAAAAAATCACCCCTACTTTAGAGAAAAATAGGAACAGGTGAATATTTTTTAAGCCCTTGATGAGAGCCACCACATTTGTGAGTTTGCTGAATCTGTCCAGCAACCCTGCAAGGTAATCATTAATACTGTAATCCTGTAGAGTCCTAGATGTCACCTAGAGCGATGGCTAGAGTCAGGATGAAAGTCTGTGTCGAGACAAGATGGAAATGCCTTTTATCTGTTGAGAGCACTGTTTTCTGCCCTCCAGAGTTCCAGAAAGATGACTGGTTACCTTGACTGTGGTTGCTCTAGTAGAAAAAGAGGCTGCTTAGGAATGAACAAGAACATATCACACCTTTCATTCCTCACTCTCAGAGGAGATCTTTCATTTCTGGGCCCAGTTAATGATGCAACTCTTCTTTCAACCTGTAACTCCTACTTTAGTCCATCATACTTGTACACATTGGCCATACGTGATGCCAGTTATGGACACATCTGATGCCCTGAGATGAGTCAGTACAATGAACTGCCATGAGTCCACTCACTCTGCACCCAGCACTTACAAAGAGTACAGCAGGAATATATGGCAAAATTCTTACCCTAGAGATTACTAATCTGGTTAGGAAGTAAGACTAGTGTTATACTGCATGGGAAGCCAAAAATGACCCTAAAATTTCCAGACTAAATAATTAAACTATTAAAGACATCTTTGACAGAAATGGGGAAATACCAAAGGAAGTAAGTCTGCTTGACACCACAAACAATGATAAATTCAATGCTGTGACCACACTGAGTTTTAGATAACTTGTGGGGAGCACAGGAGAAATTTTATAGGCCACTGGTTACATGGGACTGGAGAACAGAAAGGATAAAGGTTAAATTATGACAGAGGACAAACTTGCTCTGAAAAGAAGGGTATAAATGTAAGAAAGACAGTTGAAAGTTGAATCTGAGTTGAACCTCCCCTTTGGGAGGGGAGAAAGGAGGGGATGGGAAGGAAGGGGAGTGGAAAGAGAAAAGAAAATAAAAGGGAAAAGGGCAAGAGAAAGTACAAAGTCATGAAAGCCAAAAAGTGAGGAGAGGATAGGGGGGCAGAGTCTTAAATCCTGCAAAAGTAGAAAAATATGGACAAATGAAAGGTTTCTGGATTCACAAGAATGCTCACCTGTAACCTTCTAGGAAGTCTCAACATTTCAGTTTAGTCAGAAATCCAGTGAAAGGAGGTTCGAAAGGAAGTGGTGACCAAGAATTAAAGCCATCAACTATAAATGGTGCATTCAAAGTGTTAAACATCTAAATAACAACAATAACTAGCTACACTAATACTGACCTGGAACTTGAGTGCCAGGCTCTGTTCTCAGCACTTTGCACACATATCTTCTCATTTAATCCTCACTTCAGCACAGTAAGCTAGGCACTATTAATACTTGCACTTTGCAGAGCAGAAAATTAGGGACAGACAAGTTCATCACACAGCTAGTAAGCATCAGAGCCAGGACTTTAATGCAAGCCTCCAGAACCCATGGTGCCTAACCAGTCTGTACACTGCCCATCACAGAAAGAAAAAAGGGGCAGGGAGGAAACATTCATTTTATCATTGTGTTCAATGTGCAGCCCCAGTGCTTAGATCAGAGTCTAGTACATGGTGGGCACTCAGCAAATTTATGTCAAATTATCGAATTAGTGAATGATTAACTAGAAAGAGTATGAAGGTCAAGCAAAAGGATGGGAGTTATTTTAGGTGAGTTTATTCCCAGACTGTTTAATCCTCATTGAAAATTTTCTCTGTTCTCTCAACACTATGAAAATAAACTCATTGTGCTATAATTTGTCCCAAATTAAAAATATGCCAGGAGACATGAAAAGGCTTACAGAAAAGATGAGGATAAAGATGAACTTTTGCTCTTTCTTAATCTAAGTGAGTTGTTTTCCAGTTAAACTTGGCGACCTGAGGCTGACCCTGCAGGCTCTAACAAGCCAAAATCTATCCTGCCTCTTCTGATTACTGCACAGGACTGCCAGCTGCTTCTCAAGGCGGAACTCACTCAGAAGATACATAAATTGATAGAGACCAATTCCCAAGGATAAAACTTACCATCAATAACTCCTAATGCAAAATTGTTTTACAAAAAGAATTAATTAGAATCAACAAACTTATAAAGTTATTTCCTATAAAAAATAGTCTACATTTTAAGCCTTGGAGATCAGAACAAAAAATGATAGGAAATATTTCAGCTGTATATCCAGTTGCAATAAGAGATGAATGTGACATCACTCACACATTCACCTCTCACGCTCCCAAGAGTCCCATCTGATTTTCCCCATTCAATGTGATTTCCATGTTCAGATCTACACATTGGTTATCTAAATATTTTAAACTATGCAATTACTGATACAAGCTTACCTAATAGATTTAATCAGCAGTGTTTTAGAAAACCATCGATTCTAGACTTGGTTAATTTTGGAGAAAAAATAAAAAAAAAAACATTTATTCAACTAGTATATAGTGTTATGCGCTCTTCACAGTGGAGGACATAAAGGTATGTATAAGGTATAACCCATATCGTCAAGCATCTTAGTCCATATACTAACACTTCCCTGACTTCCCAGTTATTTGTCATTATCTCTAGAAACTGCTGATTGTGCACCTAAGCTCAGATCTAAAATCACATATCTTGTGAAATCAATAGGACTTAGTACTTATGTTTCCCTGATGGGACCAGACCCAATAAAGAAGGAAATCCATTTCAATAAGATTTCAAATTGCTTTTCAACCACTCTTCCTTTCTAAATTATTTCATTTTTTATTTAATTTTATCTTTTTCCATATGAAAGCTTAATATATCAAAAAACCATTATCTAGTATGTATACAAATACTTCTTTGCATTAGTAATAATATTCATAAACAACCAAATATTAAAATAATGTCTAAAATGCACTCTGAAATATGTGACAATATTGTCAGTGTTCATTTGATCAACTATCTTTCAAGACCAAGTCTTTCCAATATTAAAACATCTACATTATATAAAATGAGAATATTCAAATGACTCTTTTTAGTCATTCTTCAATGATGAAAAGGAGTTATATCCTACATTATTAAGCTAGCGTATTTAGTGAAATACACTGAGGATGTTTTCTCAGGCTTGCTGAGGTATAACTGACAAATAAAAATTGTATATATTTAAAGTATATAACTTGATGATTTGATATCATATACAATCTGATCAACATGTCCATCATTTCACACAGTTACTATTTTGCTTTACTGTGTGCGTGGCAAGAACATGAGNTACTGTGTGCATGGCAAGAACATGAGACTGGAGTTTTTAAAATTCTATTAGTAAAGAAAAATATTTTACAAATATCCATTTCTTACAACACATAAAGGCTATTTTCTTTGACCTCAATTTCCACAATAATTACCACTGGTTTTGTGACTTGTTATTCAGGTTTATTTGCTTTCACACTGTATCTATGTTATTCATAAAAGTACTGTATGACACATTTTAATTTTTCCCACTAAAACTTGATTTTGTTTGGGACATTTCAGAGCATCTCTCAAAATATGGTTTCTAACCATACCAAAAAGAAAAAAAATAAATCCCTAAAACCAAAATTCAAACTTGATGACAGACAAGAAATAAAACCTCTTAAAGGAGTACTATACCTCCAATCATATTTTTTGAGAGTTTAATAAGTTTGGAAAACTTTGAAGAATACTTATTTTAGCTCTGTATTTTATTTTTAAAGTTTGTATAACATTGAACTACTAGAATCATGTAACATCCTAGGTAAGTATCTGTAAATTTATAAACTATCTTTTAATAAAATCAAAGCACTATCATGAACTAATTCTACTTGATCAAACTTAATCAAAATTATATTAAGACATCTGATGAGGAAATTTTTTGTTGAAACAGAAAATATGTATTCATCCTTCTAATGTGGACATTATTTATACATAATTATTCTGCAAAACTTCATATTTTATATATATTATCGCCACACTGAGATGGTTACAATAACATTTTGTTCATCTGCTAAAGTGAATGTTATACTAATCTAAAATTTGAATTTGTTTCCATAAACTGTTTTTACTAATATCACATTCAGTCAGAAAATGTTGGTTATCATCAACTAATATAAGATTTCAATTCCTTTCTTCATTTCACTTTCTTATAGGTATTCTATTTTAGATATTTTCTGCCAAGAGTGACAACTAACTTCATTGATTTTTAACCCCCAAAGAGGAAAAGGACAGAAAAGAGAAACATATAAATTAGTTTACCTGTGGCAGAACCTATAGTGCCCTCTTGTGGTGAATCTTAACTACAGTACTCTGGAGAACAGTGCAACCTTTTCCTAGACTAAAGGCTGGAGAATGTAGAAGCAGTGTTCCTCCATGCTAGCAAGCAGCTGTTATTAACAATGAAAGCAAAAGATAAATATTGACTAAACTAAAAGACTCCTTTACAGAAATTTACTCGGTCACTGTCAAAACAATCAGAGCTACTCCCTTCTACGCTATAAAATACTGTGCTATAGGTTTCTTTTAGTAGGGCAGTTGACAGACGGCCAAGCGTGTGGATTTCTTATACACTCTACCTCTGCAGTCCATGGGGTCGCAAAGGGTTGGACACAACTGAGCAACTGAACTGAACTGAGCTACTTCTGGAATCAAGCAAAAGATAGACAAACAGAGCAATTTCTAGTGAACACAAGGATGTCCTGGGATAAGCAGCTCCCTAGTCAACAAAGTACTGTATCTGTTATATAAGGTAATGTGGACTCTGAAGAATGGGACAATCCTCTGGCTTACTTATAAAGATAATTTAGGAAGTAGTCAGTGTAATTTCAACCTCTATATTTTAAAAGTAGAACTGATACATCATAAGACTTGGATAAACCAAAGCTTCAGAAACTCTAAGTGGTTTTATCAATATCCCCTGAAGAATGTTTTAGATGTTTCAATAAAAAATATCAAGTACTCTATACCAAAAAAAAAAGTGTCATCATTTTTTTAAATTGGATGATATTTATGAGTCATTATTTATTTTGTTTTTTAATCACTAGTTTTCTACTTCCTGTCCTATAGGATCTCATTTAAGATCTCAGTTTTTACAAATATTAACTATAGCACAAAAATTATTTTAGGTTTTCCTATTGGTAAGAGCAAAGAAAGTACTTGGGAAGGTATTTCAAGTAAAATGGAAAACTGAGTATACTGAGTTGCTTCTCTTGAAGGTTAAGCAGTTCATAAAATACTGCTTTTTCTGTTTCCTTCTTTCCTGAGCCCCTTTTTTTTCTCTAAAAAGAAAACACTTCTATTTTTTCCTAATGTCTAAAATATTAAAGAACAATAGCTATCTTCTAATTTAAAAGAAATTATTTTTATAGTTAAAATTTTCAAAATGGCAACTAGCTTACTGTCACTCAAACTAATCATGTCTGCCTATTTGCTAAGGAATCAAAGACAAAATATACACAAAAATGTACCACCCAAAGCAGTAATCACATTGAAGCCCTTGGAAATATTTTGTTTTGTTTAAATCTAAAGTTCCACCTAAAAGTCTTTAAAAAACTGCCACTTTCTTTCAGGTACCTACCCTCTACCCATAAGTGTACTGCTCCCTACAGCCCAAAACATATGGATGAAGAGCTTTCAAAAATACTGAAATTTAAATAAGGAAAGCTAACCTAATAATGTTTCAGACACAGATTCAGTCAGTAAGCACTTTGGATGGAAGCCTTCTATGAGACATTGCATGCCTGTAATGAACTCGCCACATAGTTCCTAAACTTTATCTTCCTAACTACATATTTTGATTTTACTAGCCAAAAATATATCTAAATTTTGCTATTGCATTTATGCTCTTGATCTTTAAAACTTCTTAGAGTAAATAATGTGCACTCTCTACCTATTAGAATCACATGTAATGATTGTAATTCCCTTTATTCATCTAAAAATGATCTTATCTTTTATCTTAAAACTAAAAAGAGGAATTTCCTACTTCTACCATTTGGGTATTTGGCTATATAGTATGTTTGTATCTATTCTACTCAATGGCCCTCATTATTTTATTTTATAGACTTTGAATCACCAATAACAATTTGAAATGCTTTCCCATAACAGACTGAGTCAACTAAATAAGGAAAATAAAAATCCAATCTCAAGAAGGGTAAAATAAGAGCAAATAGGCTATAGTGCCACTCTAGGGCAAAGAATACAGCACCGTTATTCTGGAAAATTGCAACTGAGGAGTTTGGAACTCTATTAGGAAATCCTCATGTTTAAAAACTATACCCAAATATATCACACTTCTTGCTCTTTTGTTCTTCATCAAGAAGTATTCTGATGGATTTCTAATTGACTGAGATTTCAGCTCATTAGTGATAGCCTAATAAATAAAAGCTTGTATCCCTCCTTTTCTCTCTCCCCTACTTCTTGTTCCCTCCCTCTCTGTATTCTGCTACTTTTTACGTCTCTCTTTTGCCCATTGAGTGTGTGAAAGAATGTATTTCGTCTGTATCTATCTTTGTGTCTGAGTGGATACTTGTCTGTATTTCATCTGTGTGCATCTCTACATATGTTTCTACTCCATCTGATTCTCACTAAAAGATCTGATCTTTTCATAAGAAGAAAATGAGGTTGTATCAGAAAGAGAAGAATTTCATGGAGTACAGGTAAACAGCCAATTCCAAACCATCTTTCTTTTTCTTAAATATATTGGGAGTACTGCTTCCCTTTTTTCCCACTAAAGCTCTGCCAATACATCACTTTCAATGTTGTTAAGTTATTGAATAATGAAATCTTTACTGTGACAAACTCAATCCATCTGTGAGAACCCTGACGGGTATTTTCTGTTAATCTCAATTAGACAGTTTCTCAGAATGAATTTTTTTATTTCTCTGCCAAATCATACAGAGGTGACAACAACTATGGGATATTCCCACAAAATTGAACACTGTAATTCTCAGTTTCTGAGGTATTTCCTGTGTAAGTGGCATTGAGACATTTCAGTACTGATTACATACACAAGGACATGTACTTACCTCAAATATCTAACACATTTCAAACAAAGCTGAGAGGTTTTGAGTAGCTGTATTGTAAGTTAGCCACAAGCAATTAGAGGTGATATTTAAAATGCGAAAACAGATGAATTTTCATTTGTACTTGGTGCTATCCATGGAAAGAAACATTAAGCCAGTGAAGCAATTATAACATGAAGTGTAAAAAAGATAAAACGTTCATTAATTTGGAGAGTGGATTTAAAATGGAGGCAATAGAAGCAGCTATTTCAAAGCCACATAAAGTCATAATTTCATGGTATATCAGAAATAAAAGATATTCTGCAAACTGGCTCATAGTTTCAGTCTGTATAAGAAGTTTCATCCAAAGATGCTATAAGAGTAAACTTCAGTCAATTCTCATCTACTTTCTAGTTACCATACAGAGCAATAGAGAACCCTCCAGATTTTTTTAAGGCCTTCTCTTAAAAGTCCTCTTGCAGACCAAATTTCATGGAGTTGAAATAACCCAAGAGGATGAGAAAGCTGAAAAAAAGGGCTCTATCTTAAAAGCTATATCTTAAATAGCTAATTCCAATAAACTTTAAATTTCCCAAACTGGTTGTTTTAACAGTAATCTCTCTTTGTACTCCAGGTTTCTATACAATATTAATATAGGAAATAATGTATAAACATAAATTGTCTACCATAAAGCTCATATTTCATATTATCATAAAAATCAAACACACATTCAAAATCACACTGGAATGGCTAAAAATATTATAGTTATTTTTTAAAACTAGACCAGGCCTATTAGCCATTTTTTACAACCCCAAAAAGTCAGTTCAAGACGAAACAGACATTGATAAAATAGGAAGAAATAAAGTCAAAAGTCACAAATTAAAGCCTAATACCATGTCAGAGATTGATGAAAAGTACCTTGGGACACTTACATTACAGCCCCAAAATCAAGGGAAATATTTGCAAACCTGGTTTTAGAAGAGATTATATCCTAAGAATTAACACAACCTAATCTACCAATTCAGGAAAAGCACAATTGTGCCTCTCTCTGTCTTGCCCACTAATCAGGGAGCTTTTTGAAAGCAGAAGTGTCTTAATCATTTTTTATCCAAAGGACCCCACAGAGTGTCTCTTATATTAGGCATCCAAACAAATGTTTAATTGAATAAGTGAATGAATGATTAAACAATGATTATGGAACTGCATAGATCATTTCCATTGCTTTAGTCCAAAATGTACTGTAATTAATATGCAAAAATGTCTTTCTCATAATTCTCCAAGCAAAGGATTTCAAAATAAAATAACTGGCTTCTGAAGGAAAAAAGGAACAACTTTAAAGCATATTTTACCTATCTTGCTTGTAAAATTAAAAGTTATATAAAAGACTTGAAAACAAGTAGAAGATATATATTTCAGTAAAATGCAAAGTTTACAAGGTCCTAAAAGGTGAAATATATAACCATCCCCATTCAGGTATCTTAGAGGAAATGAATGCACAAATGGACAGAAATTTAAAGTCACTCTAAGGCAAGAAAACCCTAGCCTCAGTAGCAAGGTAGGACGGCATTTTTAAAATTGTTTCTTTAGTTACTTTAAAAGCACAGTAGATATTGCTTCCCCTCTACATTTCTCCTGTTTAAGTCAAATCAAATATATAGATCAACATAGACCAATGCCTCAGAAAAAAGAAACTTCAAATTTGACCAAAATAATCGCCTTTCCCTTTTTCTAGAACCGACTCTTTTTTAGGTTCAACTCCAAGCACCCTCCCAAACACTAGTCTCCTTTCAACGGTGCCCATTGGGCCTGAAAGCCATTCAAGAGACTTAAATCTTAAGGAGCCACTTTCACAGCCATTCCCAACTTAAGGGAAGCCCTTCCACCGAGATTAAAAATTTGATCAGTCTCTGCAGTCTACTTGATTAAAAAAAAAAAAAATGTGGTGGAAAGATGAACAAGAAAGACATCCCTCAACAAACTCAACTCTGTTCTCCAGCTGTACCTTTCCCTACCCGCTGCTCCCCTTCGACTTCCTCTCCTCCCGGCTCTGGACAGGTGGGAGGGGGGTGAGTAAGTCTTGGGGAGGGGCTGCAACAAACTTTCCTTCTGCCACCTCGTTCCCACCCCACCTCACATCAGGTCCAGCTGGTAACTGAAGCCACTGAGAAGGGCCGTCGGTATCCCCCTCCCCCCTTGGGAGAGGGATGAGATGAGGTGGATGGGGGGCGTGGGTGGGCAGGATGCAGGTGGAGGGGTGTTCGGACTGTAACTCTTCTTACCACTGGAACGCCTGACGATGTTTTCCAGAAACGTGTTCTGCGGTGCCACCAGCCCTCTCTTGCCCCCCGGCATCCTGGGTCTAAAGAGCAGCGGCCAGGATCCGCGGCGGGGGAGGGGGGGTTGCAGGAAGAGAAGGTGGAGCAAGAAGAGGAAAAGGTGGAAGAGAAGATCGAGCCGAAAGAAGAGGGGGCGCGGCGGCGGCGGCGGGGTCCCCTGACTGTGTCTCCAGCCCGACCCGGATGAACAGCTCTGGGGAGAAGGACCAGGCAGTTCATGGTAGTAGCACTCCCCCGGCCACCGCTGCCCAGACTGTGGCGGTGCCGCGCACGGGGCTCGGGAACTGCAGGCTCCGCGGGGCACAATGCGCCTGCGCCGCCCCCGCTGTCGCTGTCCCGCCGGTGCTGATGCTGAAGCTGCCGCTGAGGCTGTTGTCGCGGCGGCGGTCACCTAGGCGCGGGCTCAGCATTTCTCCCCCTGCCCCGACCACCGGGGCTGAGGGAGCAGGAAAAGCCCACTCAAAGCCCTCTCTCCTAGACCCTTTACTGCCCCTTCCTCTCTGCCTTCCCTCATCCACCCCTCTGGCACGGCTGGCTCGGTGCTGACCGGCTGAGCCCAACTTCTGCCCGGCTGTGCGCCCAGTGGCCGCTCTTCTCTCCCTGGAGATCGAGGCTAATGCTCGCTGTCCAATGGGGCCCTGGAAAGGGCGAGAAAGTGGAGAGAGGCAGGCAGGATGCCAAAGAGAGCAATGGGCAGTCACAGGGGGTCACATCTCGGTTTCTCCAGCCAAGGTCCCGAGTCCCGACTGCTCCAGGGGACGTGGCCGCCGGGGCGGAGGTGTGGATCATCTCCCGCTCCAGCCCAGGCTGAGAGCGGAAAGGGGACTGACTGGGCGGCGCGCGCGGGGACGCAGAGCAGCCACCTGACGCTGCTACTGCCCCCCTCTGGGCTTGGGCGCCCGAAGCTTAACAGGGGAGCTCTCTGCACCCGCCCTAGCCCACGCCTTGGAGCCAGAGCCAGATAAGGTCCGAGCGCAGAGCTGGGGAGGGCGGGGGCCGGAAATGGCCCCTGCACCCCAGGCTGGGTCTGGCGCGCGGTGGGGCGCTGCCAATGCCCTGGGATGCTGCTTCCCAGGGCTGCGGAGCGCAGAGGCGAGCGGCTAGCCCCACCGCCGCTAAGTTGCGGGAAGGTTGCACTTAATGAAACGAGTATGGGAAGAGGGTGACCAATTCACCCTCCGAGAGAAGGAGAGTGCAGCGAGCAGCTTTTGCGGTGGAAAAACAGTGAAGGTGGTGGGAGCGGAGATGCCCAGGACCGGAGACTGCGAGCGGGAATCATTTACAACAAAGCTCGGAACCGGCGACAGAAGGGGAATCGTTAAAAACAGAGCCCACAAGCCAGAGTCTGTGACGGAGAAGGGAAAATAGCCTAAGTGCGAAGGAACTGGGGAAACAGAGGCAAAGAAATGAGGGCGCTCATGACGGCAAGGATACCTCCTTTTATCTAAGGCCGTGGTTCTAAGTGGTCCCGGACTGGAAGCACCTCCTAAGAACTTGTTTAAAATGCAAATTATTCCGTTCTACCCCAGAGCTCGGAAACCAGGAACTCTGGAAGCTGGGGCTAACAATGCTTTAAGAAGCCCTCCGGATAAATATTCTTGCTCAAGTTTAAGAAGAACTGATCTAAGCCTTTCGCTCCGGAGGCTTCGCCCGGGCCTGTCTAGAAAGGACGACTGCATAAACAGTGTTGAGGAGTGAGGACAGAAAGTGCGCTCCGGCCGGGTCAGAGGTTGGTGTCGAGGCAAAGCATAAAGTAGGAAAGCTAAAGGAGATTTGGATGGGGGCGTCCCCTTTGCTGGGACCTGTGCTAGATAGCCGTTGCTAGAAATGGTCAAACTGGGCTACTCAGAAGCAGTAGGATTCTCCCTGGAAGGGGTCAGAGGAAATAACCTCTGCTCCGCCCCTACTCTGGGCAGGGGCAAAGGGAAGCGGGGGTGGTGTCTCGACTTCCTTTGGAGACCCCTAGATTACCAGTCACTCGTCTCAAGTTACTGTCCCCCTCTCCAGAGCAGTATGTGTAAGGGCCATAGCCAGTAGCCAAAGTGAGAGAAGTGAAGTCGCTCAGTCGTGCCCGACTCTTTGCAACCCCATGGACTGTGACCTACCAGGCTCTTCCATCCATGGAATTTTCCAGGCAAGATTTCCAGAGTGGGTTGCCATTTCCTTCTCCAGGGGATCCTTCTGACCCAGGGATTGAACACGCTGCAGGAGGACGCTTTACCCTCTGAGCCCCGAGGGAAGCTAGCCTGTAGCCAAGAGACACATAAATGCACAGCCAATATCCAGGCTTTAGTTTAGGGTCATTTTCTCCCTGTCCTCTGAAACTTCCACCAGTCCCTCCAGAGACTGGGTGACTGATCAAGCTCAGAAGGTTGATGCGCTGTAAGAAGCAGTTTGCTCTGCTAGGATTCTTTCCACACAAAATCAAGAGACTTGGAATAACAATAGCCTAGCCTTGCTTTCTGGGCTTCCTCCAGTGGCTCAGCGGTAAAGAATCCGCCTGCAATGCAGGAACCACAGGAGATGCAGGTTCTATCCCTGGATCAGGAAGGTCCCCTAGAAGAAGGCATGGCAACCCACTCCAGTATTCTTGCCTCAAGAGCCCCATGGACAGAGGAGCCTGGCAGGCTACAGTCCATAGGATCTCAAAGAGTCGGACATGACTGAAGCAACTAAGTACACTGGCAGGCAGCCTTGATTTCTACCCCAAGCACTCTTGGTGGTGCCAGTTCATTTCCCTACAACTAGAATGTTTTATAAATGCGTCAGTTCAGTTCAGTCGCTCAGTTGTGTCCAACTCTTGGCGACCCCATGAATCACAGCACGTCAGGCCTCCCTGTCCATTACCAGCTCCTGGAGTTCACTCAAACTCACGTTCATCTAGTCAGTGATGCCATCCAGCCATCTCATCCTCTGTCATGTTTTTTAGTATAAATGCATTGGGCTGTCTTTAGTTAAATAGCAAGGAGCTCAGGTTCAGATTGGATCCTGGTGATTAGCCTGCCAGGACAGGAGTCAGAGATGTGGCTGAGATTACAGCTCTCTTTCTGAAGTTTACTGTGTGTGATTTAAGAGGAAAATGAAAGTCAAAATCTTTCAGTTGGGTCCAACTCTTTGGGACCCCATAGACTGTAGCCCTCCAGGCTTCATGGAATTCTCCAGACAAGAATACTGAAGTCGGTATCCATTGCCTTCTCCAGGAGATCTTCCCAACCCCGGGGTCGAACCCATGTATCCTGCATTGCAGGCAGATTCTGTCCTGTCTGAGCCATCAGGGAAGTCTGTATAAGCAGAAGAGGAACTGGAAACCTGAGCTTAGACACACAGTTGGATTTTGCCCCTCTTCTGGTGATTCTTCTGTGACCTCTGCTTATGGTTACTAGGCTACTGTACAGACCACAACTAATCAGCCATTCACAGACTTAGTACTGAGGTAATGAACAAGCAGGCTAATTTCATATATATAATAGAAAATATATAAATTTCTATAAAATACATGCATAATATCAATATATTTCATAGATTGTGATCCTAGACTTCTAACATATGATAAATCTATCATCACCATTTACAGGAAATATCCCAAATCTATATGTTCTTTTGCACATCATCAGCTGCCCACATCTTGCCTCTGGGTATTGATATAAAATCTCAGCTTGCCAGCTTTTCCCATCTAGTATAAATATCCCTGTTCCTAATCACTCCTCTGTGGGTGTATTAGCTCACACTTCCCAAAGAGGAAACTCTTTTGGACTCCATTAAGACACAGTCACACAATTACTGGTAGAATTTCCCCATTTATTTCCAGCTGCAGATTTAATTAAAATGACATCCTTTTTTCTTTGTCCTTCATAATATCATAGCATTATAACTTTGCAACTATTTTGAATATTGCAAAAAAATTTGATTGTTAGAAAGTGTCAAATACTTGGTTTACACACTTTTATTAATCCTCTAGTTTAAATTTTCAATTTACAGAAGAGGAAAACAAGGCCTGGAGAGATAAGGTGTCTAATCCAAGATGCCACAGTGCTTTAGAGGCTACATTGTGACTTGAATCAAGCCTTCTAAACCTGTAGTGAGACCTCCTTGTAAATAACAGAAAACAACCTAATGTTGGTATAGCGTGGTAATGATCAGCAACATCTGATGATCTCTGTGGCCATTGCTGGTTTTGCAGAACTGCAGAGAAGAGAAACCCCTGATAATCACTTGCAACAGATCCTAATCAACATAGAATTAAGGAAAACAGAGCAGAGCTGGCACCGTATGGACTGACTGGCTCGAAGGAATGTGCTGGCAGATTGCAGCAGGTGCCGATACAGCATCTTAAAAGTGGTTTTCAGACAGAGTCCATATGTTGTAACCAAGCCACAGGATATACAGGTGAGACAGACGGGAATCAGCAAGCTTTCAATGTCACACAAAGGGCATTTCACTGCAAAGATTACATTTTAAAGCAGAATCATTGTCCTTTCCTTCTGTCTTGGGGTACTGCAATTAGAGTGGTGTTGCCTGTGAGAGCCAAGAGTTCCAAAACCCAGAGGTGTTCACCAACTCCTAAGTCCCTATGAAATGAAGGGAAAGCTAGCTGAGCTGCAGGTGTCCATCTGCCTACAATGCAGGAGTCCTGGGTTCAGTCCCTGGGATGGGACAATCCCCTGGAGAAGGAAATGGCAAACCACTCCAGAACTCTTGCCTGGAAAACCCCATAGACAGAGGAGCCTGGTAGGCCACAGTCCATGAGGTCACAAAGAGTTGGACACGACTGAGTAACTTCACTTTCCGTTTTAACAGCAACCAGTACAAGAGTGAAGAGTTAGAAAATAATATATTAGGAAGAGATGGTTTGTAATTACTATAGGTTTGCTGAAGGATTCTTTTATCCCTCCTTTGAGGATTTAAAAGATAGTTTATTTGACAGTAGCTATAATTATGTGTAAACTTTCAGAAATGCATTAAAAATAGGTCCAGTCTAACACTGTTTGATCTTTTTATTTGAAAATGGCTCACCCACTAATCTCTCTGGGGATGGTTTTCTCTCCATCCTTGCTCTCTGTTTCTGGGCAGAGGTATAAGATGCAACCTGTAGATGCTAAATGGGTGGTTCTGATGGAGAAATAGGAGGGAAGAAGAAAACAAAAAGCCAGAAGTTGCTCTCCATCCTGGCCTCCAGGATTGGTGACATTAGCTGCAGTATCAGTTCAAACCATTTCCGGTTTCCCAATCCATTTTCCAAATCTCACTCTCCACCTCCCCCAGAGCCCCACCTCTGCTCTAGCAATAAAATATCCAAATTATTATCTGATTCCCTTGCTTGCACAAAGTCCCACACTTAAACTTATAACCTTCCTCCTTCTCCCTCTCACCCCAAAATCTAAGAGAAAGCAGAATAATTAGCCTCAATTTCCCCTGCTGTAAAAATGGAAATTTGAAATTCTACTTAAGAGAGCTGTTACGAGGATGAAATGAGATCCTATTTGATAGCTATTAAAATAATATCTGGCATGTAACAAGGACCATATAAGTGTTTGTCAATAAGCCTTTTCATCCCTTTCTATTTTCATCTACAATAATAGCTCTAGGTGGTGGCCACTACTTATGCTCACCAATAACCAAGCCCTTTCTCCACTTCCTTGAAATTAATTATGGTCATAAACTATTAATAGTTCTGGTCAATGAACTGTGAATAGAGGCAATGTTTATTACTTCCTGGTGAAAGCAGATAAGAGTCAGACACTCCTCTTCCTCTGCTTCAGTGACTGTGGAATGCCAAGCAACACAAGAGCAGCTACAGGAAGGATTACCTAGACCTGTGACAGACATTATATAAGCAGGAAATAATCTTCTGTCAAGACACTGAGACTCTGGCACTGTTCCTTACTGTACCATACCCGGATCTACCCTAACTGATATGGACTGTGAACTTGCTTTAGCTACAGCAACTTAGGGGAACAATAATTCCCTGACTGTACACTAGAATCACCTGGGGAGCTTATAAAAATCCCAATGTCCTGGCCACAGCCCCCAGACCAAGTACATCAGAATTTTTTGAGTGTAAGACTCATACATCAGTAGTTTTTTAAGTTCCCGAGGTGATCTCAATGTGTAGCAAAGTTAAGAGCCATTGTCCTACATGGTAGCATCTTAAATGTCCATCAACAGAACACTGGAGTGGGTTGCCATTTCCTTCTCCAATGTTTGCAAGTGAAAAGTGAAAGTGAAGTCGCTCAGTCATGTCCAACCCTCAGTGACCCCATGGACTTCAGCCTTCCAGGCTCCTCTGTCCATGGGATTTTCAGGCAAGAGTACTGGAGTGGGGTGCCATTGCCTTCCCCGATATATACACTGCTGCTGCTGTCTATGTGTAAAACAGATAACTACTGAGAATCTACCATGTAGAACAGGGAACTCTATTCAATGCTCTGTGACCTAAGTGGGAAGGAAATCTGAAAAGGAGGGGATAACTGTGTAGTTGTAACTCATTCACTTTGCAGCAGAAACTAACACATTGTAAAGCAACAACATGCCAATAATATTTTTAATAGAATAAAATGCATAGTATTTGCATACAAAAAAGAACCATTGTCTTAGAGCAATGCTGCACTCTATGGGACTCTCTGGGATTTAGACATTGTGCCAAGATCCTCCAATGGCATCCCACTCCAGTACTCTTGCCTGGAAAATCCCATGGACAGAGGAGCCTGGTAGGCTGCAGTCTATGGGGTCGCACCAAGTTGGACACGCCTGAGCAACTTCACTTTCACTTTTCACTTGCACACACTGGAGAAGGAAATGGCAACCCACTCCAGTGTTCTTGCCTGGAGAATCCCAGGGATGGCGGAGCCTGGTGGGCTGCTGTCTATGGGGTCACACAGAGTCGGATACGACTGAAGCGACTTAGCAGCAGCAGCCTCATTCCTCTCTCTTCAACATCTAATATGCTTTAAGAATGCTTTCTTTACTCACTGTTCTGTTCAAATTTCTTAATTGCCAAATCCAGTGAGGCAATTTCATTCTTAATTTCATTTTACCTGCCTATGATGGTTGACCCTGTTCCAACTCCTGTCTACTCAAAACATTCTCCTGCCTTAGACTGCCTGGTTTTGAATATTATTGTGTGACCTCAGCATTTTAATTTACCTATGTGTGTTTGAGTTTCTTTATTAGTAAAAAGAGAATAATAACAGTCCCTATCTCATATAATTGATTGAAGGATTAAATGAGATATAGGGTCAATACTCTGTAATTGCCTATATGAGAAAAGAATCTAAAAAAGAGTGGATATATGTATATGTATAACTTATTCACTTTGCTGTGCACCTGAAACTAACAAAACATTGTAAATAAACTATGCTCCAGCCAAAAAAAAATTTTTTTTAAGGAATAGACAGTCAACAGGGGCCTACTGTATAACACAGGGAAATCTACTCACTATTTTGTAATAACACCCCAAAAAGATGTCCTTTTCATTATAGGGGACTGGAATGCAAAAGTCGGAAGTCAAGAAACACCTGGAATAACAGGCAAATTTGGCCTTGGAATGCGGAATGAAGCAGGGCAAAGACTAATAGAGTTTTGCCAAGAAAATGCACTGGTCATAGCAAACACCCTCTTCCAACAACACAAGAGAAGACTCTACACATGGACGTCACCAGATGGTCAACACCGAAATCAGATTGATTATATTCTCTGCAGCAAAAGATGGAGAAGCTCTATACAGTCAACAAAAACAAGACCAGGAGCTGACTGTGGCTCAGATCATGAACTC
>SJYQ01005664.1:95417-111883 GCA_006410935.1 Redunca redunca | reverse complement strand
CCCCGCCAAGGTGTTAACATCTCTAGACTTGAGAGAACATGAGGATTACATGGGGAAATATACGGGAAATGCCAAAAAGGCAGACTGGGGAGGGGGCTGAGCGGTGGAAGAAGCCAGTGAACAGATGTTTTCTTTTCTTTAGGTCAGAAGCTTAGTAATCTTACAGACACTGATTTATTTGCTGTTTAGTAACCCTACATTTGCTGAAAAGGCAGGCTGAGGAAGTTGTTTTGCAGTCAGACAGAACTGGACTTGAATCTCACCCAAGCCCATGTCACTTCCCTTCTCATGGCGTATTGGAAAAATGAGAACAAAGAAAAACAGGCATTCAGATATCTGATAGATTGTTCTGAAGATTAAATGAGACAGCATTTAATAACCAAAAAACTTCACCTATAAAATGAAGACCATTTTAAATGGAAGTGATGAAGTTCAGAGCTCTTGACATTCCAGGAATATTTGGTAGCAACAAAAATCCAGGTCCATCTAGCTAGAAAACAAAAGGAAATGGAGAGAATCCCTGGGTAGAATCCCTTCTGTAGGTCTCTCCACAGTGCTTCCCTTGAGGAACCTGTATTCTGCAGACAGACCCTCTCTATCTAGTGAAGGAACTGTCCACATCACAACAGCCTTTTGTTCAGTGATATGTTGAAACTAGCTTCTACTGGCTTGCAAGAGCCCACTTTTAAATTTTCAGGGATCTAGTGAGTCAGTGGTTAATCACTAACAAAAAGTAAATTATAGTGATTTGCAATTAAATGACATATTTAAAAGGAAGGCAATCAATACTCAAAACTCCTTCCTTTCTAATTGTGTAACTACATTTTACTATTATCTCTGCTGTTAAGGCTATTGATTTCTGATAAATCTGTACAGTGAAAATCCACTATACTGGCATGCTACAGCACATTAATTTCCAACCCCCATATTCAGTGATGTCATATTAGAACCTTGAAGTCAGCCATGGATCTCAGCTAATGCTACAAATCAGGGTTTGATTTACTGTTTGTTGATTATCTAGACTTCAGAAAATGATGGGGGAAATGCAGATTATGAATAACAAGGATTAAATTTAAATGTTTGTGTCTATAGCTGTTACATTGATCCTGTGAGAATCAATGGGCTATATGAAATTCACAATAAACAGTACTGAATATTTTACTATTGCTTAAAATTTGTGCTATACACCTCTTATATCAGTGGACTTTATAATAAATTTAAATATATGCATATATATGCATTTCTTGGAAGTCAGCCAGAGATAGCCATTAAACATTTACCTGCATGCTAACGTCCAGACTCACCAATTCTGAGTTTAGTAGTCCCAGTTTAAATAGAAACCTCTCTTTTCACTATCTAAGCGTCTGTCCAACTGTGCCCCTCATCTACATGTCTATGCTTGCACCAAGAATGGTTGCACAGTGTACATAGTACAGGAACTGACGTAGCATGGGGCAAGTGCCAGGCAATACCATATTTGATAATCTCACTAACTACAGAGACAGGTACAGTTCCCCAAAAGGAACAGAGATACTGGACAAACAAAACCAGCAGATGCCCATTACAGTAGGTCTTCCTTAAATAGTAACTCACTATCATGTAAAGCAGCTCTGACCTTTATATCTCAGGAAAGAAGATTAGTGACAGTTTATTCATGCAGTAGTACATCTGACATTCTAAGATTAAGTAATCTGCAACATATTTAAATATTCCCCTTTCCCTAAGTTGTCAATTGGTTTCCAGCCATCAGTAGTTTATGATTCATTCTTTCTTCTAATCAGCATTTCTTGAGCTTCTACTTTTTAAGAAACTGGGTTAGGTACTCTGGAACTACTTAAGTTTACTCTAAATTTGATAAATGGCAGTTTAGCTTGCTCACAAGCCCATCTGTTGTGTCTCAAACATCCTATTCTGTATATGGTACCAGTTCTTTAAAAAACAGTTTATGCCACCTCAGCTTTAGTAAACTAATTGAACCAAACATGTTCAAAGAGGCAAACTCTAAGAATAAATCCCCAAATGTCAGCGCTGTCTAGGAGGAATGAAGAAACATATGGGATCCCAGCCATTCTTCAAATTATTTCTGCTAAGGTGTCTGAGGGGGCCAGGCTCTAGAGAATAGCTTTATGCCTTCCAGAAAAGTCATATGGTCATGTAATTCTAATTGTAACCTTGAAAAAAATAATAAATTGTGCACTTGGAAATCATTGCAAAAATACTCTTATCACAAAGGGCCATCACATTACATCCTATTTGCAGTTCAAAGCACTGTTACAGCCTTTAAAATGCACAAGAAATGTCCCCCTATTGTAAGAACATCATTTGCATGTGAACATAATGAATGTCATCCACCCTATACCTCATCTTTGGGGAGATCAGGCCAATGTCTTCTCTGGAGATGACTATAGTGTTCTTTGAAAATGCATCTTACTTACTTCCAAAAGAGAACAAATGGCTCTTATGCTAGAAAGACATAGATCAAAGTGGCTCAGATGTGTAAACTAGAGGCAGTTAAAAAAGAGTTTTTGTTTAAAGGATCTGGACCAAAAAGAAAACATAAGCTCAGGAAGTTAAAGCAGTCAACTCAGCTCAAATCAAGAGAGAAAAAACAGCCCGAAACAGTTGATGCAACTCTGCAGACATAGGACAGAATCTGTGTCATGGGCTAGGGGAATGGGAGAAAGGAGCTGGGACAGAGGAGCTAGAGCAGGCAGGGTGGAGAGGCTTGAGTGCCAGCTATATGCGAGGCTCTGCTTTAGCTACTTGTCATAGGAAATCAGTAACCCTCTCTTCAAGATAGGTATTCTATACTCCCAAATGACAGATGGTGAAACTAAGGCTCAAAGAAGTCAATAACTTGTCTCAGATCACACAGCTAAAAAGTGTCAGAACCAGAATTCCAGTTAAGAATTCTTTGGTTCCAAACTGCTCTTCCTACAGTTTGGCTCCAATGAAACTGGACAGCAAATGCAAATCCTAATATCCAAAGGGACAGTGATGAGCTTGATTCCAGTGTAGGCTGTCATCAAAACCTGGGAGTGAAAGCTCTAGACAGTGGCAATATTTTCAGTCAGGTCATGAAACAGGCAGGAAGAGTAGAAGGACAAGTAGAAGAGAATATTCTATATGATTCAGGATCTTAGACACAGGATCTTAGCCAATGGCTAGGGATGGACCTGGGAACAAGTCCAGGTCCAGGGAGAGAGCCTGGTATGGCTATACAGGCTTACCTTATTGTGCTTCACAGATATTGCTTTAAAAAAAAAAAAAAAGAAACCAAATTGAAGGTTTGTGGCAACCCTGCATTGAGCAAGTCTACTAGCATCATTTTTCTAACAGCATTTGCTCACATCATGTCTGTGTGCCACATTCTGGTAGTTTGTGCAATATTTCAGACTTTTTCATTATTATTGTATTTGTTGTGGTGATCTCTGATCAGTGATCTTTGAAGTTACTGTTGTCATTGTTTTGGGAAGCCACAAACTATGCCCACATAAGACAGTGAACTTAATTGATAAATGTATGTGTTCTGATTGCTCCACTGACAGACAATACCCTATCTCTCTCCCTCTCCTTGAGCCTCTCCATCCCCTCTTTAAACAACAATATTTAAATAAGACCAACCAATAACCCTACAATGGCCTCTAAGGCTTCAAATGAAGAGTTGCACATCTCTCACTTTAAATCAAAAGCTAGACATGATTAAGTTTAGTGAGGAAAGTATGTCAAAAGCTAAAAATCTAGGCCTCTTGTCCCAGTTAGCCAAGAAGTTTATACAAAAGAAAAGTTCTTAAAAGAAATGAGAAGTGCTACTCTACTAGACACAAATGATAAGAGTGAAATAGCCTTATTGCTAATATGGAGAAGGTTCTTGTGATCTGAACAGAGGCTCAAACCAGCCACAACATTTCCATAAGTCAAAGCCTAACCCAGAGCAAGGCCCCAACTCTCTTCAATTCTGTAAAAGCTGAGAGTGGTGAGGAAGCTGTAGCAGAAAAGTTGGAGGCTAAAGAGGTTGATTCAATAAGGTCTAAGGAAAGCAGTCATCTCCATAGCATAAAGTACATAGAAGAGCAGCTGATGTAGAAACCACAGAAAGTTATCCTGAAGGTCTTGCTAAGAAAATTAATGAAGGTCACTACACTAAACAATAGATTTCCAATGGAGATGAAACAGCATTCTACTGGAAGAAGATGCCATCGAGGACTTTAACAGATAGAGAGGAGAACTTAATGCCTGGCTTCAAACCTTCATAAGACAGCTGACCATCTTGTTAGGGGCTAATACAGCTGGGGACTTGAAGTTGAAACCGGTGTTCATTTGCTATTCTGAAAATCCTAGCACCCCTAAGAATTCTCGGAAATTGACTCTGCCTGTACCTGTAAAATGGAACAACAAAGTCTAGATAACAGAACACACACTGTTTATAACATGGTTTACTGAATATATGAAGCCCAATTTTAAGACCTACTGCTCAGAAAAAAAAATATTCCTTTCAAAATATTGATAATACACTTGATCACCCAAGAACTCTGATGGAGGTGTACAATAAAACTAATGCTATTTTCATGCCTGCTAACACAAATCCATCCTGCAGTTTACAGTTTAGGAGTAGTTTTGACCTCCAAGTCTTTTCATTTAAGAAGTACAGTTTGTAAGGCTTTAACTGCCAAACTCTCCAAGCCAGGCTTCAACAATACATGAACCGTGAACTTCCAGATGTTCAAGCTGGTTTTAGAAAAGGCAGAGAAACCAGAGATCAAATTGCCAACATCCGCTGGATCATCAAAAAAGCAAGAGAGTTCCAGAAAGACATCTATTTCTGCTTTATTGACTATGCCAAAGCCTTTGACTGTGTGGATCACAATAAACTGTGGAAAATTCTGAAAAAGATGGGAATACCAGACCACCTGACCTGCCTCTTGAGAATCTGGTGTGCAGGTCAGGAAGCAACAGTTAGAACTGGACATGCAATAACAGACTAGTTCCAAATAGGAAAAGGAGTACATTAAAGCTGTATATTGTCACCGCGCCTATTTAACTTACATGCAGAACACATCATGAGAAATGCTGGGCTGGAAGAAGCACAAGCTGGAATCAAGATTGCCAGGAGAAATATCAATCACCTCAGATATGCAGATGATACCACCCTTATGGCAGAAAGTGAAGAGGAACTAAAAAGCCTCTTGATGAAAGTGAAAGAGGAGAGTGAAAAAGTTAGCTTAAAGCTCAATATTCAGAAAACTAAGATCATGGCAGCCGGTCCCATCACTTCATGGCAAATAGATGGAGAAACAGTGGAAACAGTGGCAAACTTTATTTTTCTGGGCTCCAAAATCACTGCAGATGGTGACTGCATCCATGAAATTAAAAGACGCTTACTCCTTGGGAGAAAAGTTATGACCAAACTAGATAGCATATTAAAAAGCAGAGATACTACTTTGCCAACAAAGGTCCATCTAGTCAAGGCTATGGATTTTCCAGTGGTCATGTATGGATGTGAGAGTTGAGCTATAAAGAAAGCTGAGCACTGAAGAATTGATGCTTTTGAACTATGGTATTGGAGAAGACTCTTGAGAGTCCCTTGGACTGCAAGGAGATCCAATCAATCCATCCTAAAGGAAATCAGTCCTGAATGTTCATTGGAAGGACTGATATTGAAGCTTCAATATGTTGGCCACCTGATGTGAAGAGCTTACTCATTGGAAAAGACCCTGATGCTGGGAAAGATTGAAGGCGAGAGAAAAAGGGGACGATAGGATGAGATGGTTGGATGGCATCACCGACTCAATGGACATGAGTTTGAGTAAACTCCAAGAGTTGTTGATGGACCGGGAGGCCTAGCGTGCTGCAGTCCATGGGGTCGCAAAGAGTTAGATGCAACTGAGCGACTGAACTGAACTGAACTAAACTGCCATATATGGCGATTTCTCTGATGGATCTGGGCAAAGTACATTGAAAACCTTCTGGAAATGATTCACCATTCTAGATGGAATCAGGAATATTTGTGATTCATGGGAAGAGATCAAAATATCAACATTAACATGAGTCTGGAAGAAGTTAATTCTAACCCTCACAGATGACTTTGAAGGGTTCAATACTTCAACATTAAAAAAAAAAAAACTGAAGATGTGGTAGATATATCAAGAGAACTAGAATTAGAAATGAAGTCTGAAGATATGACTGACTTGCTGCAATCTTACTATAAAACTTTAATAGATGAAGAGTTACTTTTTATGGATAAGCAAAGGAAGTGATTTCTTGAAATGGAATCTACTCTTTGTGAAGATGCTCTGAAGAGTTTTTAAATGAACACAAAGTATTTAGAATACTACATAAACTTTGACAATAAAGCAGTGTCAGGGTTTAAGAGGATAGACTCTAATTTTGAGATAAGTTCTACTGTGGATGAAGTGCTATCAAATAGTACTGCATGCTATAGAGAAACCATTCATGAAAAGAAGAGACAGTCAATGCAGCTAATTTTATTACTGTCATATGTCAAGAAACTGCCACCACCACCCCAACCTTTAGCAATCTGATCAGTCAGCAGCCATCAACACTGAGACAAAACCCTCCACCAGCAAAAAGATTACAATCCCTGAAGGCCTAGATGATTATTCAAATTTTAAGAAATGAAGTATTTTTAACTAAGGTATATACTTTTTATACATAATTCTTTTTCATACTTAATAGACTACAGTATAGTGTAAACATAACTTTTATATACCTTGGGAGTTCAAAAAATTCCTGTCACTGGCTTTATTGTGAGATTCAATTTATTGTAGTGGTCTGAAACCAAGAACTGTCAATCCTAGCTGGCAACTGAAATTCAAACTCAAACTGGAGGTAGAAGCCCCATCATATGGAACAGCTGCCTGGGGGAAGAGGATGGGATGAAAGTTGCAGCTATACACCACAAGCTCCTAGCACCCCAGTCAATGTATCTTGGACTTTGGCAGCAAAATCACACCTGACAGGGACATACCTCCTTAGGTCCTGAGATGGCCTCAGCCTCTGAGTGGAGTCAAGCCTGCAGGCTGAAGGTCTTCAGCACTGGTATCTAAGCATGGCTTCTAGTAGAGGAGAGAGAGATTGAGTAAGAAGACCAAAAAAGAAGTGAAACATTTGTAAACACCAAAAAAGTTCTAAGAAAGGAAAAAACAAAAGATGGAGCTCAAAGAAAGACGTAAAGGGAAAAGGGACATTCTTTAGATTAAATGTTTATAGGAGATCTCTCTGTAAAGGTCATATTTAAGCTGCAAACTAAGGGGAAGGAGAGAACATAGCCCAAGTGGAGTAGAAGAAAGAGCAGACCAGGCAGAGGGGAAAGTGCTCATAACAGGCTGCAAGTGCAGCTAAGTGTGGGATGTTAAAGAAACCATAAGAAAGTGAGACTCCTGTGGGGTAATGCAGGGGAGAGGAATGAAAAGTGATGCTGGACGTAACAAATGCAATATCATTCAGTTTGTAGACCAAGGTAAGGAGTTAGAATTTTTCCCTGCAAAGTACAAAGAGAAGCCATCAAGGCACTTATAGGTGGGATGTAGAATGATCACTCTGCAGCAGGAAAAAACAGGAGAGGAGAGTGTGGGACCAGCGAGAAGGCTGTTACCATCATCTAGGCAAGAGGTGAGTGTCCTGCCACAAAATGAACAGTGAAGACAGGAAGAAGAGGACAGGGTGCAGATAAAACTAGGAGATAAAATCAACAAGGACTCATTGATGAAATGGGTGTGGGAAGAAAGGACAAGGGAAAAGTCAGGCATAAATTTGTTCCTGCCATCAGCAGCTGGGTGAACAATGGCGCTGTTGGCTGAGATGGGAAAGCTCTGTTAGTGAAAGACATGTTTCAGAAGATAAATCAGAAGATGCATTTTGGACACCTTGAATCTGATATATCCAAAATGGAAATGTCAAGGAAGGCACTTGATAGTTGAGGGCAGAGCTCACAGGAAAGGTTTTGACTCCTGGGAGCAGATGATGTTGTTTAATCGCTAAGTCACGTCTGATTCTTTTGTGGCCCCTGGACTGTAGCTCACCATGCTCCTCTGTCCATGGGATTTCCCAGCCAAGAATACTGAAGTGGGTTGCCATTTCCTTCTCCAGGGGATCTTCCTGACCCACAATTGAACCCACATCTCCTTCATTGTCAGGTGGATTCATTACCGCTGAGCCACCAGAGAAGTTCTGGGAACAGATGGAACTATCCCAGAAGGGATACAAGGATTTCCTCTTAAGGTGTCTACATTACCTCTGTGTCTACATTACCAATTCCATAATTGCACACATATGTTACAGAGTATGTTGTTTTATATCTTTCATGTCTTAGGAAATAAAGAAATTGGAAGTAGAAAGAGGTATAATAAGATAAGAATCACAACAAAAAGACTAAATCCTCACAGCACTAGTCATATTAGGAAAATACTAGAAAAACCTAATTACCATCAGTAGGCACTAGGCTAAATAAATTATTGCACATTCCTTAAATGAAATATAATTCAGCCAACATGAAATTACTACCATAAATCTATATTTATTTTCTAATATGGAAGATATACAAATTGTGTTATACAGAAAAGGCATATTATAAAAACAAGAATATATGTCATGTCATATATTTGTTAGAGATAAATTAAGAACCATATGGATATAACTGCCCCAAAGCCTTGAGAAATATATGTTCCAAAATTTAAATAGTTACTTTGGGTGTTGAAATGCTGGGTGAGTTCTACTTTCTTCTTCATACTTTGATACATTACCAGGTTATACTTTACAATGAATACACATTTCTATACGTGTATGCTTTATATCTTTATAGTCAAAGAACAAAAACAGTCATCTTTATTTAGGGAAAACGAAACAAACAACAGTCTGGAAACTTCAAGTGGAAAGTGGAGAGAGCTAGGCTGGCAGCCAGCTGCTCTGCCACTGCCGTGATCAAAACATGGTTTGCGTTTATTCAACAGACACTTCCCATGCACCTATTCTAAGCCAGACTCTGGTTAGATGTTGAGTAAGCATAGATCAATCCATCATATTTTGTGACCTCAATAAACTCACAAGGAAACAATCTGGCTTTAGATACACAGTTATAGAAGATCGTATTATTTTGCTAGGGTAACAAAATGCCACAGACAATATGGCTTAAACAACAGGAATTTACTAGCTGTTAGTTCTGGAGACTGGAAGTCCAAGAGCGAGGTGACAGTTGGCAGGTTGGGTTTCTACTGAGGCCTCTCTCCTTGGCTTGCAGACGGCCACTTTCTCTCTCTGCCCTCACATAGTTTTTCCTTTGTGCTGGAAATCTGTGTGTTCAGATTTCCTCTTCTTATAAGTCAGAATGTGTTAGGGCCTGTGTTTAGGATCTCATTTTAACTTTATCATCTTTTAAAGACCCTATCTCTAAATGCAGTCATATTCTGAGATATTAGATGTTATAGCTTTAACATATGAGTTGGTAAAGAATCTACCTGCAATGCAGGAGACCCCAGTTCAGTTCCTGGGTTGGGAAGATCCCCTGGAGAAGGGAGCAGCTACCCACTCCAGTATTCTGGCCTGGAGAATTCCATGGACTGTATAGTCAATGAGGTTGCAAAGAGTCGGGCACGACTGAGCGACTTTCACTTGGGGAGATGCAATTCACCCCATAACAAGAATCCACAAAATTAAAACTTCAGCTGAAGTTTGTAAGAATGCTATTTATTTTGTGATTCACTCTGATGTCTTAAATTTTCTTTGTGAAATCTGGACCAGATACTCAGAAATATCTTACAAAATAATAATAATCAGATAAAGAAAATTATTCTGTCTTCTTACAAAATGATTGAAAGTGTGTAAGTCACTTAGTCATGTCTGACTCTCTGTGACCCCTTGGACTATAGCCCTCCAGGCTCCTCTGTCCATGGAATTTGGGCAAGAACACTGGAATGGGTTGCCATTCCCTTCTCCAGGGGATCTTCCCGACCCAGGGATCAAACCCAGGTCTCCTGCATTGCACACAGATTCTTTACCATCTGAGCCGCCAGGGAAGCCCTATAAAATGATTAGATACTATTAATATATGACACATTCACCTTTATGTTTTAGGTTTAAGATGTAGAAAAATTTACCAAAATGCAGCAAGACAAAGAAAGTTGACAAAAGTGGGAGTTGCCTGGGAAAGGGTGTGATATGGTGATAATTTTCTATATCTTGATAGGTGTTTGCATCACACAGAGGTGTTCATTTGTTGAGACAATAAATATACATTTAAGACTTGTGCATTTCTTTGTAATGTGTATATTTTACTGTAAAAGACAATAACTGTAAATAAATACTACAGACTATATACTGATGTCTGCAGTTGACTTTGAGGAAAAAAAAAGAAATTTGACAAAGAAACTCTCATTCTGGAACCTATGAAACCAAGAATATGAGTATTCAGAATAAAATTTCCAGTGAGTGAGATTATGCCTATTAATGCAATAGATTTTTATAAACTGTTAATAACTCTTCAATTCACTTTGTTTTACATGCAGTGAGGAGAATCAGACTGAAATAAAATCAGGAATTTAAAAGCTAGAACCACCTCTAAGATTTAAAAAAATATTTTTCTATTATGTCATGTTCATCAAACCTCTCAATCCTAAAGGAAACCAACCCTGAATATTGGTTGGAAGGACTGATGCTCAAGCTGAAGAGCCAATACTTTGGTCACCTGATTCAAAGAACCAACTCGTTGGAAAAGATCCTGATGCTGGGAAAGACTGAGGGCAGGAGGAGAAAGGGGTGAACAGAGGATGAGATGGTTGGATGGTGTCACTGACTCAATGGACATGAGTTTAAGCAAAGTTCAGGAGATAGTAAAGGGCAGGAAAGCCTAGCCTGCTGCATTTCCTTGGGTCACAAAGAGTCAGACGCGACTTAGTGACTGAACAACAGCAATGCCATGTTCAAAAAATCAATTCACTTTGTTCAGGAATCCTCAAAATACATTTTGCCTTAAATAATTTCAAATGAAAGGAAAAGAAACCACCTCTTCATTGGAGAAAAAAGGGCTTCCCAAGAGATTTAATTGAGCATGACCGAACATATTATAGCTGCCCATGGTAACAAAAATCAAATGAAAGACAACTAAATTTCAAGCAAGGTCACACCTTCTCAGCAATATCCAGGTTAATGCTATCAACATATGCAACTGAGAACACTTGAAAAAAAGACGATTCCATTCCTGCCTCCTCTGAACTCTCTTTTGTGCAAGATTCTACCCATGAAATAGGAAGGGAGCAGGGATGCCAAAATAAATAGCAGCATTTACCACCACAGTGCTGGGTATAGAGTAGATTATCAGTACATGTGTAGGGGAGGTTTGTTTGCTCCTTCTGTGAAATGTATTCCCCTATTGCCCCCTCTTCCCTCTCAATTGTACCCAAGGTACCTTTGGTAGCAATTTCAGTCATATGGTGTAGACTGCACAACCAACTCTGGGAAAGAAGTCTATATTGCTTAAGTCAGTCAGCATTTCCTATCTATCATTACCATTTTAAAAATGAGCACATTACTTAGTCAGAACCAAAGAGATGTGAAAAGGCTTTACTGAACACTCCTGGGAAGAAGCAGCTTTCTCTATCTCCCCTAGTCAGTGGATTATGAAGCCTAGAATTAAAGCAGTGATTCTTGGTACCTAAAAGGAAGAGCCTGAGGCTATAATGGGTCAACAAATGGAGCTTCCAGCTGACACCTTCACATGCATCCTTGGCATCTAGATCTGATTATTACATCAGGGTGACATATAATTCCCTTAATTGTTTAAGCTCCTTTGAATTATGATTTTTGTCACTTGTAACCAAAACATCTCTAATTTAAGTGGGGAAAAAATGAATGAAAGAAGTGATAAGCCAGGCATCCAGCCCTAGCAGGTATATGGGGAAAGATTGCCATAGGCATATTCTATATGCATGCACTATGGACAAGATTGTAATCTGTCATACAAAGACAAAGGGAAAAATTGCTCCCAACTAAGATAAATCTACCCAATAGTCCTAATTCCCACCTCTACTTTAGATGGTCAATTTTCAACAACATATAGATGATTCAGGCTTATGACCTACCTAGACAGCATATTAAAAAGCAGAGACATTACTTTGCCAACAAAAGTCCATCTAGTCAAGGCTATGGTTTTTCCAGTAGTCATGTATGGATGTGTGAGTTGGACTATAAAGAAAGCTGAAGGCCAAAGAATTGATGCTTTTGAACTGTGGTGTTGGAAAAGACTCTTGAGAGTCCCTTGGATTGCAAGGGGATCCAACCAGTCCATCCTAAAGGAGATCAGTCCTCGGTGTTCATTGGAAGGACTGATATTGAAGCTGAAACTCCAATACTTTGGCCACCTGATACGAAGAACTGACTCATTTGAAAAGACCCTGATGCTGGAAAAGATTGAAGGTGAGAGGAGAAGGGGAGAACAGAGGATGAGATGGTTGGATGGCATGACTGACTTGATGAATATGAGTTTGAGTAAATTCCAGGAGTTGGTGATGAACAGGGAGGCCTGGTGTGCTGCAGTCCATGGGGTCGCAAAGAGTCAGACATGACTGAGCAACTGAATTGAACTGAACTGAGACAATTCAATTTATAAATTCCCAGTAGAAAATATTCAATTCCAACATAAATTTTTTCTTCACATTTAATCATCAGTTGCTATATTTGATCCTTTTGACATAATTGAGCACATATTTTGGAAATGTTGGGGATGAAACTACTTTATCTCTCTATTAGAAGAAAAATACCTGCTAAATTCTGTTAGGAACTTTATGTACATAATCTCATTAAATTGCACAATAACCCTGTGGGAAAGATTGTAATGGCCTCATTTTAATTAATAAAAAGGAGAAGATATGGAGTATGCCCAAGTTTACATACAAGTAAGTCATAGAACTGAGATTCCAGCCCAGGTCTAATGTTTAAAACTGTACTTCTGAGTTATACATTAAACAAAAATAATTTTTGCATTTCACTACGACATACAATGATGGGAATGTAAAGGAGAATTTTTACAAGGTTCTCCCTTCAGCTGATGCACAGTCTCACTGAGGAAAATACACATATGCAGTTGAATTACCACAATACACAAAAACTACTTTTACAGGGACTCTCTGGTGGTCCAGTGGTTAAGAATCTGCTTTCCATTGCAGAGAATGTGGATTTGATCCCTGGTCAAGGAACTAAGATCCCACATGGCATAGGGCAGCTAAGCCTGTGCCTTCTAGAGCCTGCCTGCCATAACAAAAGATCCTACAAGCTGCACTAAGACCTGATGCAGCCAAATAAATATATATATTTTTAAACCTGCTTTTACAGAGCAATGAACAAAGTAGGACAGAAGTTAGAGTGCATGAGTAAAAGAAAAGTTTCATAAAGCAGGTTGATCCTGGGACTCAAAGAATGAGTAAGTAAAGAAGAGAAACAAGAAATGTCAAAGCAAAAGCCACAGCACTGAAAACAAACAGAGAAAGAGAGAACGAAAGGTGGGGCTGGGGGAGGGAGGGAGGAAGTAGAGAAGAAGAAAAGGCAAGAAGGAAAGAGGGAAGGAGCGAAATAGAGCCTGGAGTGTTCCAGACACTCTGCTATAGCAAAAGACTCAGGGGCAGGGTGTGGTCAGAGAAACAGAGGAATACGAAATGAAACTGGAGAGGTCTGCTACGTAATGGAGAGAAGTGGGGAAAATATTGATATTAATATACATCTTGGAGAAGGCAATGGCACCGCACTCCAATACTCTTGCCTGGAAAATCCCATGGATGGAGGAGCCTGGTAGGCTGCAGTCCATGGGGTCGCTAAGAGTCAGACACAACTGAGCGACTTCACTTTCACTTTTCACTTTCATGCACTGGAGAAGGAAATGGCAACCCACTCCAGTGTTCTTGCCTGGAGAATCCCAGGGACGGGGGAGCCTGGTGGGCTGCCGTCTGTGGGGTTGCACAGAGTTGGACATGACTGAAGTGACTTAACAGTAACAGTAACAATATACAACTTGCCTCTTTTTAAAGATATGGGGCCTGGGGTGAGCCAAAATTTGACTTTTACAGTGGTTATAATTTTTGCTTTTCTTAAGAGAAATCAGTCTGACAGTGAGATAGGAGCAAGAAACCATGATTTAAGTAGAAACCGTGGTGCAATAGAAACCACTAGGCTCTCTACCCTATGGTCTCCATGCTATGGTCTATCTGTCTAGCATACTGCCAGTGAAGAGAGAAGGTACTTATGTTTGCCAAGGAGAAGAGATGGTAGACGATCACATTATATGTGTTATCTGCTTTAAAACCTGGAAAGCCAATGGCACACTTTTGTGAAATATTGTTGAAGTTGGAAGTTTCAAAGAATATTCAACGATTACTGGAAACTTTCAAATGCAAGGATTTCTGTCAACCATAAAAGTGTCTACCTTCTGATGTATGAGGTAGAAAGATAATGACTCATTTTATTTAATTGAAGTAGAAAGCGTCAGGTGTTAATCCATCCATGTAGGCTAAGCTTTAAAAAATTATAACAGTGTAACAGCTGCTGAGTAGAAAGAACCTTCTTGTGTTCTGCACTATCTTTTATATTAAATTCCTTTTTCTTGAGAATGATTAAGTCTGTTCTTCAGTTTCCTAATACAGCTAGTGACAATGCTGGGTTTACAGAAAATAAAATTATTATTCTGTCTGATTGCTGCCTCCACTGTTGAAAGATAACACGGTAATTTCAGTCACCAACAGTTAACAGTGTTTACTTCAGTGGGATGTTAAATCTCAGAGATAGTGAAATTAAGTTACTTGACTAATAAATGTCACCGATGCATGTTTTTAAACTAAGAAAATGTAGTCCTGGAGAGTACTTAGATAAGAAAATTATACCTTAGGAAATAAATCAAAGCTAATGTTTAATATTTCAGATAGGTAAGGCAGGCTTTTAAAAGTCATTGACAGCATGATAGCATTGCGGTCAAAATAGGAAGTCTCTGAGGCAGGTAAGAGTATGAACCTTGGAGCCAGAACATGAGGCTTGAGTTCCAGTTCTGTTGCTTGCTGGCTAAGTGGCCATAGATTTAGCCTTTATCTACAAAGTGAAAATGGTAATAGTGCTTACTACAAAGGCTTTTTTGAGGATTAAATAACATTTTTATAAGTAACCACTATTGCATGAATATACCAATCAATATATATATGTTAATCCCTTACTCCATGGAAAAAAGCAAGAGAGTTCCAGAAAAACATCTATTTCTGCTTTATTGACTATGCCAAAGCCTTTGACTGTGTGGATCATAATCAGTTCAGTTCAGTTCAGTCACTCAGTCGTGTCCGACTTTTTGCGACCCCATAAATCGCAGCACACCAGGCCTCCCTGTCCATCACCAACTCCCAGAGTTCACTCAGACTCACATCCATCGAGTCAGTGATGCCATCCAGCCATCTCATCCTCGGTCATCCCCTTCTCNAGTGTGGTCCTGGGGACCCCTGACACTGGATGCAAAATAACCAGGACATTAAAGGATGAGCAGGATTTTAGCAGTTCAAATAGGGGGCAAAAGTCAATTCAGGAAACTTGAGAATTGCACTACAGAAAGAAACTGTAAATATTTCCATGTCAACACAGTCTTAAGATTGGAAACTATTTGTAAACATTGAGACATATAGAGCTACAAATACTATAATTACTATAATTGATTTGACTAACAAATCAATTTCTAACAGGAACAAATATATTTTATATAAAATGTGTACATGTGTAATTTACAATTTTGTCAATATTTATGATTCATCCTATATTTTTATATGAGTTTTACAAATAAAGACATTCATTGTTTTTGTCATTAAATATAAATGATAGCATACTTGTTCTATGTGTAGCTCTCATTTTAAAGCTTATCATTTTCTCCATTATATATAGGATTAGATGTTTATTTTAAATCACCAGATGGCTTTTTTTTAACTTTGATACATTTGTATTTGGTAATTTCAAAATAGACTGATGTGCAATAAAGATTTTTATATGTATTAAAATACGTTTTGCCCAAACTAGGTCATTTACATTGCAAAGGTATATTAAACAGCTATTAAAAGGAATGAAATCTTGCCATTTGCAGTGACACAGAAGGATGTACAGGCTATTATGCTAAGTGAAATAAGTCATATAGAGAAAGGCAAATACTGTATGTTTTTACTTATATGTGGAATCAAAAAATAACGAAAACAAATGAGCCAGCGTAACAGAAGAGAAACAAACCTACAGATACAGAGAATAAACTAGTGTTTGCCAGAAAGGAGGAGCAGGCACAAAATAGGTGAAGGGGATTAAGAAGTACAAACTCCAGTTATAAAATTAATGTCACAGGATGTATAGCATAGGAAAAATAGTCAATAATATTAAAATATGGTGTATAATCTATAAAATATTGAATCACTGTGTTATACACCTGAAACCAAAATAATATTGTAAATCAA
>SJYQ01005664.1:11483-88944 GCA_006410935.1 Redunca redunca | reverse complement strand
TGAAGCTGAAACTCCAATACTTTGGCCACCTGATGCAAAGAGCTGACTCATTTGAAAAGATCCTGATGCTGGGAAAGATTGAAGGCAAGAGGAGAAGGGGACGACAGAGGATGAGATGGTTGGATGGCATCACCGACTCAGTGGACATGAGTTTAAGTAAACTCCGGGAGTTGGTGATGGACAGGGAGGCCTGGCATGCTGCAGTCCATGGGGTCGCAAAGAGTCGGACATGACTGAATGGACTGAACTGAACTGATAAGAGCAATTACATATTTCCTCATAATAACATTCTATGGATTAAATAAAATAATGCAGGTAATTCACCCAGCACAGCAACGACACTAATACTCAATGAAAGTCTCTGTCTAAAAAGAACAGAAGGCACCATTAGGTCACAAAGGTAGGCCACCGATTCATATTTCACAAATTACTTACGATTATATGGAGAGCAAAATGTACAAGTGCCTGGAAAACAATATGGAATATTTAGAAATTCAGAATAAAATGATCTAAAATCAAAATACCCCTAGCTTTCTTCTTATGAAAATGAATTATAACTTTCAGTTTGAAGTGTATTTTTCTTAGGAATTTATCTCTGAGACATTTTGTTTTAAGGCATTGGTTTAAAGAGTTGAAATTTCATCAGCTTGAAACTGGTAGTACAAAGACCTCTTAAATCCAAATGGGAACACATGCAATTTATCTGTAAAATAATTTTTACAGAAAGATCAAAGAGAGAAGATGTTCTACACAGTCATGACATTGAACATAAAAGATAACTATGAAACAGCATAACAAGTTTCATTTCCCAGCTGAGTATGATATTTTAGGGGATCATATAATTATTAGGCCAGGTAGTGTCTTCAGGCCTCTGTGAATCTTACTGCACTTGGGCCTGGAGTGACTTAAACCTGGTCAGACAAATGGGCCTCCATCATTTCAAAAGAGCCTTGTTATAAGCTCTAGAAGTTCACAGACAAATTGTAGCAATAAAATTCATAGAAAAACCTTTTGAGAACTATCTAAAATGAGTGAGGTCAGTTGAATAAAACAAAGTAACTGGTACTGGTACAGACATCTTTTAAAGGCCATTTGTCCTCCAAACAAATTACTTAAGGAGTAAACCAAATTTAACCTTCTAGGCAGATGAGTGACTTAAGTCTTTGGGGAACCACTTGAATCATACAAACCATGAATGCAGAGTCCAGAAGATAATGGTAAAATGTTGGTTTGTAAATCTATCAGCGGACATAATGGCTTAAGCCCAGCAGGAGTCTTAATGATAGATCGAGTCAAATAAATTGGATAATTTTCATAAAAGGCAACAAATTGATAGCATAAAGGTCACTTATTTTTAAAAAAGATGTTTTCACAGATAATGTACACACTGAAGAATGGAAACACCAGAGAGAGGGCATAGGGTATATGGGGTTCAGTTCAGTTCAGTAGCTCAGTCGTGTCTGACTCTTTGCGACCCCATGAATCGCAGCACGCCAGGCCTCCCTGCCTATCACCAACTCCCGGAGTTTACCCAAACTCATGTGCATCGAGTCAGTGATGCCATCCAGCCATCTCATCCTCTGTCATCCCCTTCTCCTCCTGCCCCCAATCCCTCCCAACATCAGGGTCTTTTCCAATGAGACAACTCTTCTCATGAGGTGGCCAAAGTATTGGAGTTTCAGCCTCATCATCAGTCCTTCCAATGAACACCCAGAACTGGTCTCCTTTAGGATGGACTAGTTGGATCTCCTTGCAGTATGTGGGGTAGTGTCAACGTTTCTCTTCCCTGAGACCATTCATTGGTGGTATATACTCCTGAGAGATAAAAAGGAAGTTAACTACAGAAGTTCAAACTAGTGGAACTTCCCTGGTGGTTCAGTGGTTAAGAATGCACTTTTCAATGCAGAGCACACAGCTTCCATCCCTGGTCAGGGAACTAAGATCCCACATGCTGCAACTAAGACCTGACACAGTCAAATAAAAATAAATGAATGAAGCTCAAACTAAAAATAAGGACTTTTATCACTGTGCATTTTGATCCAAAGATTTCATCAAATTGAGGCAGAAATGCTCCAAAAATCAGAATACTCAGTATATGAAAGGAACCTGTTTTCACATGTTTTCAATAATTAGTATTTGTCATCATAATTAACATTGTTATAAATAATTAAAGCTACTAATAACAGTATTTTACTTCCCAGGGGGTGCTAGTGGTAAGGAACCTGCCTGCCAATGCAGGAGACATAAGAGACACTGGTTCAATTCCTGGGTCAGGAAGATCTCCTGGAGAAGGAAATGGAAACCCACTCCAGTATTCTTGCCTGGAGAATCCCATGCACAGAGGAGCCTGGAGGGCTATGGTGCATGGGGTCACAGAGTCAAACATGACTGGAGCGACTTTAGCACCTACAGAGTTGCTTACTGTGTTTAACAACTACATTCAGATTCATAGTCTCTTTTAAGTCTTCAAAAAATACCATATGTTGTGTCATATCATACAGATGAAAAAATGGAAGTAAAAGAGATTAATTAACCTGACCAAGACAACACAGCTAGTAAATGGTTCAGGTAACATTTAATGTTGTTTTCTCTAGTCTCACAAATTCGCTTAAATGGTACAGATACAGCCTATGTAATGACCTCAGTTTAAAATATCCTAGGATAAAAATAAAATCACAAACATAAACACAAAAGTGTAACAGAAGTACAAAGATCATCAATTCTTTGGAGAAAAGTGGCCTTGGGTAAGCTAGCACAGAACAATTATTATTATTCATTAAGAGAAAATAATAACTTTCTGAGGATATTTGATTTACTGTAATATTAATAAAGCTTTAGAAAGCCCAAAGGATGGTTTATTGTGTGGAAGCAGTGGGGAGTGTGATTTTTCTTGATTGTATGGTCTTTTTTTTTTTAATTCATTGTCTTTGCTTGGTCCAGTAATTACATTTTGAAGTTCCATAGCACAAAGAAGCTGATGTAGCAAGTAAGCCAATTTGAATAGCTTTTTCACTGTTTCTCATAAAGACATGATTTGCAGTTACAATATTTTCCTTCACCCAATGCCTTCAGATGATCAAATCCTCCCTCAGGAAAGGAAACAAAACCAGCCAAATTGCCAACATTCTTCACCTCTTGAGACAGCTTATTTGCATGTTGCAATGAAGGCTCTTAATATCTCTTATTCCATCTTGAATCTAGAATACTTTATTGTGATCTTAAAACAAAAGGACATCTCTACCTTGATGAGTCTCATGATGTCCCTCGTGATAAGCTTGACCCTCTGCCATTTTCTCAAATTATATTTTGGGTCAATTTGCAAGTACTTTTTAAAACATGCATTTAACAACTTTTCCAAAACACAGAATGAGCACCTAATATATTTCCTCCTTATATGAAATCAATGGCACCCTCCCTTCCTACTTAATCTGTGTAACCAAGGTTCCACAATACTGAGTCAACTCATTCAGATTCAAAAGACCTATTATAAAAGTAAAGTTTCTAATATACTGAGTAACATCTGAGCAGAATCAGAGATGCAAAAGAAAACATTTCCAAAGGAAGCTGTGGGAAGAGAGGACACACATAGAACTGAGCCTTCTCATCCTTGAACTGAGCTTTGGAGATGCTCAGACACCATGAAGAAGTTAACAGAACTCAGAAGACCTAAAAGCGTAAGAAATCACTGTGAAGACAGAATTTAGGACCCAGAGGTGCAGGAAATGGCTGCTCAGAACAGAAGATGGCTGGGAACCACACCACGGACAGAAAACAGGCTATGGGGAGCTGTTTGACCTCCCAACATGCTCTGTGTAACAAATGAGTGGCACCAACCTGGGATCAGCCAGCTGCAGGAGGGAGCCAATAACCAGGGGACAGGACAGTCGTTCCTCCCTAGAGCCCAGTAGTGACAACTGTGAGAAGCACCCGTGAGGAAAGCGAAGCGCCCAAGACAAAGTCACAAAGGGAAGTGGATGGACTGAGATAGGGTCTGGCAGAGGCCAGCATCCCTCCCCCGGTCAGCCAGGGGAGCACAGGAAATGCTGCCTTGACTAGAAGGCCAAGGAAATTCTTTTCTGCTAAACACTCATCTTTGTATTTCCTTTCTGCTTTGCTCTCTGCTAGCAATTTCTTCCTCACCTGGAACTACCTCCTGACTTCAATTCTTACAGAATTTCACCACCAGTTCAGAGCAGGGAGAACAGATGATAATGAAGATTAAAAGGAGAGAAAAGAAGAGAAAGTCATCTCTTTGATTCCTCCTGCCTCAGCTTTGGTGCATCCTTACGTTTCACTATAAAAACCTAATCTACTGACATTAATATAAGATGCTGCGGAGTGCATGCCTATCACATACCAGGCTCAGGGCCACTTGCTTGACAAATATTATATAATTCAGTACAACATCTTGGGGCAAGGCTCATTGCCCCTAATTCAGAGGTGATGAAAGTCTTAAAATTTAAGTCTTAAAATCTATCCATAGTCATACAGATTTTATACATGTTCAAATCCAAGATTCAAATCCAGATCAGGGTGGCTCCAAAGACCATATTTAAGTATGATCTTCACTACCATTTCTAGAATTCCCTTTGAAAATACCAAACAAGCTGGCATCTACAGCCAGCTGTAACTCAGATGCCTTTATAGGTTAGGGAGGTGATTCTCAATACCCAGGTGGTGGAAACGGGCTACCTTGCCCATCGTCCTCACCAGGGATTCTCCCTGAGTGAGGCAGGATGGAAAGAAAAATGGTTAAAAAAAAAAAAAAGGATGCTTTTGTCTTTTCTAGTCATTCTTTTGGAGAAGGAAATGGCAAACCACTCTAGTATCTCACCTGGAAAATCCCATGGACAGAGGAGCTTGGTAGGCTACAGTCCATGGGGTCACAAAGAATCGGACAGGACTGAGCAATTTAGCACACACAGAGACAGTCAAACTTTCTCTGTCCTCTGAGTTCTGTGTCAGAGAAAGAACACAACCTCTATTTGATTCCTACCCAAAACACAAGGCATGAAGGTTGAGCACTGTGTATGGCAAGGCTAATGAAATTTGAACACTAGATATTCCCCAAAGACTCCATGCTTCTCTGCTCCTCAAGCTCATCCTCTCTCGGGAATCCTCTTTGCAGAACACTTCGGTGCTCTGCCCACTGTGGCTTGGCTTGGGCATCACTTCTTTTCTAAGATTCATTCATGTGCTTTGCTCAATAACAGGCCAGCTTCTCCGAGTTCCCTCATTTATGTGCCCAGAAGAACAGGACAAAAGCCCATTTTCCTCTCTTTTCTCTCCCCCTCTCCCATCAGCTCTCAGATAGGGGTTCGTTTTTCTCACCTATGTAAATAATTCTACCTACTTTGAAAGTCAGATGCTTTTCATTGTAGTCAGGGTTTTTTTAAGTGCTCTTACTAACATTAATTAAGAAGTTACTTATAACTTACTAATAATTTAGTTACACAGAAAACATGTCTCTTCAAATGGAGTAGCAAGAGGTGCTCTTACTAATTCTCTAAGGTAAGGCACACCAGTACAGTGCTTAGACTATAACACTTTAGAGAAAAAGTATTTAATCCTAGACCATGCTATTAAAATGTTCTTTAGTTAATATTTTCCTACAAAATCTTTAGCAATACCAATTTAGTAATAAAGGGACTGGTCTATGTTTTAGCCACATGGAAGGAGAGGTGTTCCAGAACTTTCAAGGCAGTGGGATGGCCCCAGATGTGAGGAGAGCTCAGAAATGCAGCTGGAAACTGCTCAGACCCTCACTGGTAGGTTACAATGGAAACCAGGAAAGAGCAACAAGCTCCCTTGACAGAGAGTGGGGAGAGCAGAGCTTTGGAGTGCCCCATCTCCCCAGTGCAGAAAGAGCTAAGAATATTTCTACTATTTTTTAAAAGGATTTAAGTGATTCCTGAAAACCAAGATCAATGTTTTACATAAGTTTAGGCTTCATGGCTGCTGAAATTTTTTATCTGATTTCTCTTTTCCTCCAAATGATGTTCTTGGAACATGCTCTGAAATCTCAGAGGAAAAAAATAAAGGCAAGCCAGGACCTCCAGCATTTGTTAAAATGTTTTGTGTAATCCATCCCAGTTTATTTGACTCCAGGACAGGCTGATTTTAATCCTCATATGCAGTCTTTTCTGACCCTTTGCCCACAAAGATAAGAGGAGTAAAGCTTTTACAATAATGCAATATTATATCTGGAAAGGATTCCACAAATCCTCCTGTAAGATCGGTATGAAAAAAATCCAATTTAGCAAAAGCTTTAAATACACACACAGGCATGCAACTGCACATTACAGTGTACCTCCGACCTGGGAAGCTCACAGTGAACAGGGACCAAAGGGAAACAGAGGTCTGTATTCTGAAAAAGCACACCCCTTCAGCACGCAAGTCTTAATTCAGCAATTTTTTAAATAGATACCAAACTAGTTATTAAATAAATATTAAGATCACTTGACTTTCTTTTTCTCTTCCTTGTTTGCTCTGGATCTCAAACTATAAAAATAAAACTTTTGTTTTACCTTATGAGTCTCCCAATTTTTTCTAGCAAATTGTCTAGCTTTGACAGTTTTGCTTTCCCTTCTCCTTTACCATGTATTACCATGATTTCAGAGTAAAATCCTTTTTTTTTCTAATTTTAAGCTTGCTGGTTTATGCTTATAGTATTATCCAGATTTAATGGAGAATTAATAAACAAACAAACACTAAAATCAGCCTGATGGTTTCCCAACCAGCAGTAGTGCAGATAAAAGTAGTCTGCTTCCCCTTGGCAGATTTTGACCAACATTACACAATGACCTTGTCTAGTAAACCAAAGTGATCAGCCTCCCCCAGAGCAGCTACCCAAACTACCTGCTCAGGCTATTAGCCTATTTTCATTACCCACATTTTTAGTCTACTTTATGTGTGCCCCTAGTTGTTTCGGGGTTGATACAGTTTAGCCTGGTGGGGTCACATAGAGTCAGACATGACTGAAACAATTTAGCATGCACACACGCACAGTTTACAGGTTCAGGCAATGTGATGTAGCAGTAGAGTCACATGCACTAAAAGAGAAAAAATGCTAGAGGCCTGTGTGTGAAACTGACACACCTTGCGTTGAGTTAGAGCTGGAAAGTTGTATAAAAAAAATTTTTTTAATAAAATTCTCTCGTCTTTCCAGAGAACACTGCTGATTTATTCTACAGTGAATTCTTTCATAAAACCAAATATCTCTTGGTGACACAGTTAAACTTCCTCTTATTTATCTGTTTTAAATCTGGATCTTTATTTGTTGGGTTTCATTGAATGAATTTCATTTACTCACAAATTCCGTCTTCATCCCTTTCTGATTGCACCACATGCTCTATGACAATCCCAGTCCTTTTTTCTTTTGCACAAACAACAAGTGCACTTGCATGTGCATGGAAGCTTTGTCTCTGCCCATCATTCTTCACCTACCTTCACTGGAACATCTTTATTTCCCTTATTTCCTGACTTTAAAGTCCTTAGTCCCCACATTCCACCTCTTGTAGTTGTTAGTTTCCATGTCTCATTTCCCTACCAGATGATCATTTCAAAGGTCAGAACCAAGGTAGGCCTTGTTTTAGATCACCCAAAGCTTACAAAATAGGTTCTCAATAATTATTTGTTGAATTTGAACCAACGTTTTTCTTTCATCTTCATCCAAGCCTCCTCTGACACCAGTTCAAGCAAATTGAGTTACAACACAAAATCTAAACACCTTGTGTAGCATACAAGACTGGCCATATACTCATCCCTTTCTCAGCCCTGTCTCTTCCATCCACCCAGAACTATGTGCCAACGCATATATATGTTTAAGCTATATTGATTAAATAACAAAGTTGTTGCTTAGGCGCTAAGTCATGTCCTACTCTTTTGAGACCTCATGGACTGTAGCCCACCAAGCTCTTCTGTCTATGGGATTTCCAGGCAAGAATATTGGAGTGGGTTGCCACTTCCTTCTCCAGGATCTTCCCAACCCAGGGACTAAACTTGCAAGTTCTGCAATATCAGGCAAATTCTTTACCACTAAGCCAACAGGAATCCTCAAATAAAAATGTACCATATTATTTTAGGGCTTCCCTGGTGGTTCAGATGGTAAAGAATCCACCTGTGATGTGGGAGATGTGGGGTCAATCCCTGGGTTGGGAAGATCCCCTGGAGGAGGGCATGGCAACCCACTCCAGTATTCTTGCCTGGAGAATCCCCATAGACAGAGTAGCCTGGCAGGCTACAGTCCATGGAGTCACAAACAGTCAGACACAACTGAGCAACTAAGCACATACTATTTTAAAAGAACAAATTGTGTAAGTCTTAAGCATATTACTTGTCTTCCCTATAAGTGTTTATTTCAATGACTAATTGGTTCTCTATGTTAATTTTCATTTTAATTTCAGTTCCCCCAGCTAATATTACCTTATGCTTCTGTACTTTTGCCCATTATCCTCCTTCTTAGAACACTCCCTACCCTAACCCCTTGTCTACTAACTCCTCCTCCAATGACTCAGAATTCAAATCTCTATTCCCAGATTCTCTCCTGATTCCTAAAACTATACATATAATTGGCTTGTTCATCTCTACCAAGAGATATTAGGAGTCTGTGGCATTGATCCAGTTGAAATACTATATTGATAGCTGTGAAGATGGGTGAAAGAAGTAGTCTGGGATATATTTTGAGAGCTGTGTCAGTGGGAATGTCTATGATATGTAGATGCGGATTACTTCACATTATTAGAAGTTTACCACAATGAGGCTGAGAGCATAAGCTCAGTTTCCTGTTAACTTTGCTCCTCTTCATTGTTAAAGATCTCCTGGCTAAACACCCTGTAAGCAGATGTCTTGCAATCACATGAGTTTAGTTGTCGGACTCCTTTTTGGAGATCCAGACTTAGATTTCCACCTTCCTTCTCAAAATTTCTACTTAAATGTCTCACAGTTATTTAACATATCCCAAACTGAACTCTTTTATCTTACGCTACCTCAAACTGCTCTTTCTCTAGTGTGCCTTACCTAAAAAGCTGGGCATTTCTTCACCTAGTGCCAGAAACTTGGGAGTCAACGTTAATGATGATCTCTGTTACTGCTCAGATCTAAATGATCATCATGTCCTAATGATTCTACTGCTAAATTATTACTTGAAGTCATATATTTATGTCCATTTCTATGGCGACCACCCTGGTTCAATCCAATTTCATCTCTCAGTGGACTAGCCTGAATAGTTATCATTTCTGCCTCTACTCTAGACTTTCTCAGTGCTTCTACACAAGCCAGCATATTGTTTTAAAACTTCACATCTAATTATATCTCCTCCATTTTACATTCTTCAATGCCTTCTAATCCTTTTAGAATAAATTTTTTTTAAATCCTCACCCTGGTTTATAGTACCATGCATAATTTGGTTCCTACCCATCTTTCTAACTGCATCCCACAACATTCTTTCCCCTTACTCACTTGGCTCCAGACACACTAAGTTTCTCTCTGTCTTTACAAATTCATCAGCTCCACACCTGTGATCTCCTCTACTATATACTCAGCACCTAGGCCATGCTTGGCACATACACGTTCAATTAGTTCAATTAATGTTTATTAAATGTATAAAATACTTAATGAGTTCTGAGGACCATCACCTTTATGCCAGAAGAATAATTCAATCTATTATGATCCTTATAGCTATAAGTAATGGAGGAGCCAACGAACAGAGGTCTCAATATTAAGAATTTTATTATGTCACACAACTAGAAAACCAAGGAAAGGGCAGTTTTGATTCAGCTTTGACCAATTATTTTAGCTTCAGAATAACATCCTAAAGCCTCCAGGTTCTTTTCTTCTCTCTGCTCTGCATGCCCAGCATCCCCTAATGGTCACAAGAAAACTGGAGAATTTCAAATATCACAGGTAGATGACAACATCCAGCTAACCACGGGAGTGTTTTTCCTCCATTCAGCTCCTTTTATTAATGAAAAAACATCAGATCTCTCTTAAACCAGCTCCTTTACACCCTACCCCTTGCCCTCTACCTTCATCATTTCTTGACCAGTTTTTTTGTAATAAATCCCATGGTAATACATCTTCTCCTGATAGCCCAATCCTCCCTCTTTCAACCACAATGATATTTCTAAAATAAACATCCAAAGTTATTTTCTTTCTTACAAATTTTTCCCCCAGCTGTGGAAAGTTCGACACCTCAGCAGGCCCTGAAAGCCCCATCATCATTTAGTCCTCAGTTTGTCTCTAGCCTGGACTTCCCTGGTGGCTCAGATGGTAAAGAATTTCCCTGCAGTGCAGGAGACCCAGGTTTGATCCCTGGGCTGGGGGGATCCCCTGGAGAAGGGAATGGCTACCTATGGTTTTTCCTGTGGTCATGTATGGATGTGAGAGTTGGACTGTGAAGAAGGCTGAGCGCCGAAGAATTGATGCGTCTGAACTATGGTGTTGGAGAAGACTCTTGAGGGTCCCTTGGGCTGCAAGGAGATCCAACCAGTCCATTCTGAAGGAGATCAACCCTGGGATTTCTTTGGAAGGAATGATGCTAAAGCTGAAGCTCCAGTACTTTGGACACCTCATGCGAAGAGTTGACTCATTGGAAAAGACTCTGATGCTGGGAGAGATTGGGGGCAGGAAGAGAAGGGGACGACCCAGGATGAGATGGCTGGATGGCATCACGAACTCAATGGACGTGAGTCTGAGTGAACTCCAGGAGATGGTGATAGACAGGGAGGCCTTGCGTGCTGCGATTCATGGGGTCACAAAGAGTCAGACACAACTGAGCGACTGAACTGACTGACTGACTGACCCACCCCAGTATTCTTGCCTAGAGAATCAGATGGACAGAGGCTACAGTCCATGGGATAGCAAAGAGCTGGACAGGACAGAGTGACTAACAGTCTCACTTTCACTTGTCTCCAGCCTAATTTCTAAAACTTGCCTACTCATGAGGAGAGGGAGTCTTAGAGTCCAGACTCTGAAGTTTGACTCCCTGAGTTTGAATCTTGGCTCTGTCACTTCCTTAATTACTTGAACAAGCAATTTAACCTCTATAAGTCTCTGTTTTCCCATCTATAAATAATATTCCCTGAAAATTAAGTGAGGTAATATATGCAAAGCATGTGAAACGGTGCCTAGCCCAACACTAGTTACCATCTCATGGACAAACCATTCCAAGTTTCTTTGAGCCTGATTTTTTTGTTCTATCTCTGTGCATCTTCCTCAAACCCCTTCCTCATTTTATTTGTGAGGCAAAGTCCTCACTGTTCAAAAGTCACTCAAGAGCCCTAGCTTGTGAGGACTTCGAGCTTTCAGATGCATTATCAACTACTTCTTAACATTTGCTCTGGGTTAGAGAAAGTTTAGCTTTTCTATCAGTACCAGTCTTGCCTATCAAGCAGTCTCCTACTCATTCTTTGTGACTTCTACTGGACTCTTAATACTCCAGAAACAAACGCTTGATCCTTCAGTCCAATTTAAAAAATAAAAAGGTTAAACGTTTGTAGAAAACTAATCTTAGACTTCAGAAGTGACATAAAGGAATTTTTCACCATTCATTTTACTCAACAAGCACTTATTGAGCATTGATTATAGGCACCATACAAAGAGCAGGGATCACCAAGATTAGTAATACAAGAGTTTATAGTCTAAAGTACAGACCGACATGATCAGTGGAACTTTCTGTGATTATGTAAATGTTCTATAGTTTCTTTTGCCAAAATGGTGACAATTAGCCAGATGTGGCTATGGAACACTTGGAATGTAACTCATGCAACTGATGAAATGAATATTTAATGTTATTTAATTCTAAGTAATTTAAATAGCCACATGTGACTAGTGACTACCATATTGGACAACATAATATAAACCATTATATAAAGAAATAATTACCAGGCAACCAAGATTGTTGAAGAGATACATATAAAGTAAAATAGGAGCAAAGAGAAGTGAGTGACCAACTGTTTATGGTGGTGAGAAAAGCTTCCAATATTTGGTCACAAAGAATGTGCAGAAGACTGCATGACGGGGAAGAGTGGTGCAAATGGAGAAACAAACTTTCTCCAGCTCAGACAGAATCTAAAGAAATAGCTGACAGCCCATCTGAAAGCTGAATGAAGATCTCACAAGCTGGGGCTTTTGTCACTAAATGCTTTCTTTAAGATGTATATACCACACCACTAGGCTTTTAATCTTCAGTGAAACTGAAAGAGCACAATTAGGAAGGAATGGAGAGAAATGAATGAAGATGAGTGAATTATGCTGTACATAAAAGTGTGAAATATTATATTTTGAGATAAGTGACCTCACAGATTATAATGTAGTAGAGAATATTTCTTCATCTCTGAGTTTATACTATATTAAACTAATTTCTGAGAATTTATGTGTCCTTAGGGAGTATGTGTGTGTTGTAATGTGATATGTGTGTACTTGAGAGGGAACCATTTATCACTCAACAAGGAGTATAAAGGAATATAAAATCTGTACTCATCTTAATAGAGAGATTTAGGGGAAAGGACTAGGCTCTAGACTGAAGGCTCCATTCCAAAGCCATCCTGCACTGTCTTCCTAGAGCCTCTAAGGCATATCTCTACGCTATATTACTCCAACTCTGACAAATATACTACTGGGTTAAAAGGAGAGATCCTGAAGTCATACTAGACCCTATGGAAAAGATTTCCAAAAAATGAGCAGAGATTCACCCTGAGGAGGTTAGGAGAGAAGGTAAACCTGGGGACACAAAAACAAATTTATAAGAGGGTGGGACACATTGAGAGAGTAGCACTGAAACATATATATTACCATATGCACATTTAGATAGCAGGAAGAAATTCACTGTATGATGCAAGGGGCTCAAATCTAGTGCCCTGTGACAACCTAGAGGAGCGGGATAGGATGGGAGGTGGGAGGGAGGTTTAAGATGGAGGGACATACATATACCTATGGCTAAATCATGTTGATGTATGGCAGGAACAAACACAATATTGTTAAGCAATCATCCTCCAATTTTAAAAAGTTAATTATAAAAATAAAAGTTATAGTTTTGCTTTTTACATTTAAAAATAAATAAAAAGTTAGGAAATGTTACAACAGAATGACAACTGCCCACAAAGTGGCTGACGATGGTTTAACCTCTTGGATACATTTCTATTGAGTCATGAGACAGGTAGCACTTTTAAGAAAGTTTTAAATGTCTTCCTTTAATATAATCCTTGTTGTTCAGACAACTTAGCACATTGAAGTCGTTAAACAAAATGAGGAAGAGCATGAAGAGAAGTGAGCCCTGCCAAATGTTCGATATCTCTACCTCCTCCACAGCCCTCTCCACAGTGGCCTTGAGACAGGCACAACACTGTCTTAAAGGTACTGCGGACAATTTGTTGTTAGATTTCACTCTTAACAACAACAGCCATGTCTAGCAGTAGAATGAAAAGTGGTAGGTGGGAAGATGAGACTCAGAAGAGCAGTGATCCAGTGAATGGAGGAGGAGAAGATCCAAGACTTCTCTCCTTGAGCTTGTACACACACACACACACACACACACACACACACACCTACACAAAGATACTAGACGGTGATGACTTTCAAGGGATGAAAAATGCTAAAATTTTGATAACAGTGAGAAATGCATTCCAATAAGCTTATATGCAAGTTACTGTATAACATTTGAGACCCGTGCCTAACTCCATACCATTATACCTGTTTTAGTCTATTTGAAGAAAAATCTGAATTAATGAAAAGTCTTAATCATATATGATTTTTAAGGATATACAATTACTTTTATACAATTGTGCTTTTTAGTGAGTTGAACACACCTAGTGATTGATACCAGAGAAGGCAATGGCACCCCACTCCAGTACTCTTGCCTGGAAAATCCCATGGATGGAGGAGCCTGATGGGCTGTAGTCCATGGGCTCGCTGAGAGTTGGACATAACTCAGTGACTTCACTTACACTTTTCACTTTCATGCATTGGAGAAGGAAATGGCAACCCACTCCAGTGTTCTTGCCTGGAGAATCCCAGGGACAGTGGAGCCTGGTGGGCTGCCATCTATGGGATCGCACTGAGTCGGATATGACTGAAGCGACTTAGCAGCAGCAGCAGTGATTGATACAACCCAGCCAAGCAGAGGTTCACAAGATTGGCCTTAATGGTTAGTTAATTAGCAATATCAGCAAGTAAAACCATTCACAAATTGAAAATTCTTGCTTCCTTCTTCCTATCTGACTATTCATTTAGTGAACTCTATTCTTCATGAATGATACAGGTAAACTCCAAACTAGCCCTTTGTTCAAATAAGCATAACTTAATTTTTAAAAACCACACACAAAGTAAAGACTATTATCAAAGTAAGTCAACAAACCTGGTATAAGGGAGGTTCTATTCCAGCTTATGCTGCTTATGCAGCATGCAGAAGCTAGAGTCACAGTCTAATCAAGCTGTGTTGACACCTGCAAGTGAAGCAAGTTCTCTGATGTTTTTTTCCAACAAAAACTAATTCTAGCCTAGAAGTCAAGTAAAGCAAGTTCTCTGTTACTTTCCAACATAAAATAACTGTGGAAGTCAAAAACATAACTTCTTTCCCCTTTAGGCTCCAGGCATGGTATGCTAGTTAACTGCTTAACAACCGGCTCTCTAAGTTTAATTCTCACTTAAAGTTTGGTTGATGCTTTGGTTTTTGTTAGGCAGAAAGATGAATTTAAAATATTTAAGTTGAAACTTTACCAGTTTGCCAATTATATGAACACATTCTTTGCTAAACCAGATGATAATTTTCTAACACTGGAAGACTATTTTTTCTTCTTTTGTGCTACTCACAATGAAACAGCTAAAAACATCACATATTTAAATTTAATCTTCATTATTAGCTTTTCCTCCATTACTTTCTTAGGTCTAGATAGACAATTAACAAAATAATAGCTCAAGCGTTAGTTTTTAGTGTTTGCTGATTTCCACTGTGTAAGTTTTCTCACCATCGACCCCTCCAGCTACCAACAGGATGCCAATGAATGCAGACTTGGGAAGAGATACACAGTAGCCTAATATTAACTAATTTTCATCACACAGATAAATACAAATAACCTCAAGAGCATAGGGATAATTACAATGTAAAATAATTAGAAATAACAAGTTTTTCCTTTGTTTTTAATATAACTCATCTCATTGTAAGTTTACATAATTTAATGTTGACAGTGCTTAACATCCAGCTTGCAAAATTCCCAAAAATTTAACAATCAGCTCTCAGGGGACAGTAGAGCAGGTGCTCCAGCATGCAACTGGTCCAGCCTCAGCCTGTATATGTAAAATACAATTCTGAACAGAGTAACATGCAACCTACTAGTATCCTCCAACATGTGAGCTTGTGTGAGCTTCAGAGACTTCAGAGAACAGAGCACTGTAGCAAAGAGACACAAGGCTAAAAAAAATTACAGAGAATATTTGTAACAACCAAATAAATATAGGAGTAGATATAATACAAAGCACTGAGTATGTTAGAAAGGGTTGTTACACTAAAAGTATCACAGATTAGGCTTTTACCTACCCACCCAATACCTATTTTCCCTATAGATTAGTCTGTCAGCTGCCTGTCAAATATCCATTCTCCCTTCCCTTTTTGCTAAAAGGACACTGCTATTCTTGGGAGCACCCTGAGCCCAATTAATAAATTATACTTTCGACTGAAGTGACTTAGCAGCAGCAGCAGCAGCACCCTCCTTTGCAGCCATGTGGCTGTTTGAGCCAATGAAAGTAAATATAAGTCATGGCTTCCAAGAAGACTTTATTAAAGAATTCACTCTGTCACATGATGTTTGTTCCTCAGTCTTTTTCTCCCCAATCTGGAATTCTGTGCCAAGGCCCTGAGACCTGAAGGCTGAGAAAACATGCTTGAGATAGTTGGCAGAAAGATAAAAGTCACATCCCTATGACATCCTTGATCACATTGCTATCGCTACCCTGCCTACCTCCAGCTTTTCATTATGTGAGGAAAACAGAAAACATAGCTAGATTATATCCAAGCTACTTTCGCTTTGATTTTTCTGCTCCATACAGCCAAACTTAAAAAGTCTAATTAATAAAGGATCAACATGAGAAGACCAGGAAAGATTGTCAAACAAGAATATGATAAAGTTTAGCCATCAGCATCACCATTCCAGCTTAAAATGCATCTGAAAGAGTCCTTCATTAATTCTCACTCAACATCCCACTAGGCATGCACAAGGACCATAAAGAAAAACTAGGGCTGACTGTTAATGTATCCTAAGAATTTGAAAGGATTTTCAACTAACTGTGAGGCCATTAAAGTTGGAATAAAAAATAATTGGTGACCTATGGGTCATCCTTTGCTACCAGAAGCGTACGTAACAAGAAGGTAGACACTCTGTCTCTCTGCCACTATATCAGCTAGTGCTTCTTTTCTTTCTTCTTTTTTAACTTTACAATATTGTATTGGTTTTGCCATACATCAGCATGAATCCACCATGGGTGTACACGTGTTCCCCATCCTGAACCCCTCCTCCCACCTTCCTCCCCATACCACCCATCTGGGTCATCCCAGTACACCAGCCCCAAGCATCCTGTATCATGCATTGAACCTGGACTGGCGATTCATTTCACATATGATATTATACATGTTTCAATGCCATTCTCCCAAATCACCCCACCCTCGCCCTCTCCCACAGAGTCCAAAACACTGTTCTATACATCTGTGTCTCTTTTGCTGTCTTGCATACAGGGTCATCTTTACCATCTTTCTAAATTCCATATATAAGTGTTAGTATACTGTATTGGTGTTTTTCTTTCTGGCTTACTTCACTCTGTGTAATAGGCTCCAGCTTCATCCACCTCATTAGGACTGATTCAAATGTTTTCTTTTTAATGGCTGAGTAATACTCCACTAATAAGTACCACAGCTTTCTTATCCATCCGTCTGCTGATGGACATCTAGGTTGTTTCCATGTCCTGGCTATTATAAACAGTGCTGCAATGAACATTGGAGTACACGTGTCTCTTTCTATTCTGGTTTCCTCGGTGTGTATGCCCAGCAGTGGGATTGCTGGGTCATATGGCAGTTCTGTTTCCAGTTTTTTAAGGAATCTCTACACTGTTCTCCATAGTGGCTGTACTAGTTTGCATTCCCACCAACAGTGTAAGAGGGTTCAACTTTCTCCACACCCTCTCCAGCATTTATTGCTTGTAGACTTTTGGATAGCAGCCATTCTGACTGGCATGAAATGGTACCTCATTGTGATTTTAATTTGCATCTCTCTGATAATGAGTGATGTTGAACATCTTTTCATGTGTTTGTTAGCCATCTGTATGTCTTCTTTGGAGAAATGTCTATTTCTTTGGCCCATTTTTTGATTGGGTCGTTTATTTCTCTGGAATTGAGCTGCAGGAGTTGCTTGGATATTTTTGAGATTACTTCTTTGTCAGTTGTTTTATTTGCTATTATTTTCTCCCATTCTGAAGGCTGTCTTTTCACCTTGCTTATAGTTTCCTTTGTTGTGCAGAAGCTTTTAATATTAATTAGGTCCCATTTGTTTATTTTTGCTTTTATTTCCAATATTCTGGGAGGTGGGTCATAGAGGATCTTGCTGTGATTTATGTTGGAGAGCGTTTTGCCTATGTTCTCCTCCAGGAGTTTTATAGTTTCTGGTCTTACATTTAGATCTTTAATCCATTCTGAGTTTATTTTTGTGTATGGTGTTAGAAACTGTTCTAGTTTCAGTCTTTTACAAGTGGTTGGCCAGTTTTCCCAGCACCACTTGTTAAAGAGATTGTCTTTTCTCCATTGTATATTCTTGCCTCCTTTGTCAAAGATAAGGTGTCCATAGGTGCATGAATTTACCTCTGGGCTATTTTGTTCCATTGATCTATATTTCTGTCTTTGTGCCAGTACCAAACTGTCTTGATGAGTAAAGCCTGAAATCAGGCAGGCTGATTCCTCCAGTTCCATTCTTCTTTCTCAAGATTACTTTGGCTATTCGAGGATTTTTGTATTTCCATACAAATTGTGAAATTATTTGTTCTAGCTCTGCGAAAAATAACCGTTGGTAGTTTGATAGGGATTGCATTGAATCTATAGATTGCTTTGGGTAGTATACTCATTTTCACTATATTGATTCTTCCAATCCATGAACACAATATATTTTTCCATCTATTAGTGTCCTCTTTGATTTCTTTCACCAGTGTTTTATAGTTTTCTATATATAGGTCTTTAGTTTCTTTTGGTAGATATATTGCTAAGTATTTTATTACTTTCATTGCAATGGTGAATGGAAATCTTTCTTTAGTTTCTCTTTCTGTTTTCTCATTATTAGTGTATAGGAATGCAAGGGATTTCTGTGTGTTGATTTTATATCCTGCAACTTTACTGTATTCATTGATTAGCTCTAGCAATTTTCTGGTGGAGTCTTTAGGGTTTTCTATGTAGAGGATCATGTCATCTGCAAACAGTGACAGTTTTACTTCTTTTCCAATTTGGATTCCTTTTATTTCTTTCTCTGCTCTGATTTCTGTGGCCAAAACTTCCAAAACGATGTTGAATAGTAATGGTGAAAGTGGGCACCCTTGTCTTGTTCCTGACTTTAGGGGAAATGCTCAATTTTTCACCATTGAGGATAATGTTTGCTGTGGGTTTGTCATATATAGCTTTTATTATGTTGAGGTATGTTCTTTCTATTCCTGCTTTCTGGAGAGTTTTTATCATGAATGGATGTTGAATTTTGAGAAGAGAGGGAATCAAAAGGGGAGAGAACAAGCTAACCAGTAATCAATTTTCTATGTGCTCTCCACAGTCTGGATCCCTCAGAGATGTTCATGGGGTTACACAGAGAAGAGAAGAGGGAGGAAGGAGACAGAGGTGGCCAGGAGGATAAAGGGGGAAATCAAAAGGAGAGAGACAGATCCAGCCAGTAATCAGGTCCCTAAGTGTTCTCCACCGTCTGAAAAACACAAAAAGATTCACGGAGTTGGGTAGAGAAGAGAAGGGGGAGGGGGAGATAGAGGCGACCTGGTGGAGAAAAAGGAGAGTTCAAAGGGGGAGAGAGCAGTCAAGCCAGTCATCTCTCTCCCAAGTAAAAATGGATACTGAATGAAGATTGGGTTCTTAAAGGTACAAAATTGATAACAAGTACCAAAAAGCAAGGATTAAAAATCTAGAGTAGAGGTTGGATTTTCAAAAGTACAATATTAAAGAAAAGGAAAAAAAGTCACAAAAATTATAAAATATATATATATGTTAGCCTTAAAAAATAGGGTCTCTCTTTTTCTTTTGCAAAGTAATAGTAGGTTATAAAAATGATAATTAAAGGAGTAATAGAGGACTTAAAATTTTTTAATTAAAAAAAAAGAATGATAGTAAAAACTAGTAAAAATATATCTAGGACTTTTTCTGGGGTTGTTGTGGGCAATGTGGGGTCAGTTCATTTTTGGATAGTTCCTTGATCCAACTTATATTTCTCAAGATCTATAGGCCCCTTCCTATGTAGTCGGTACTAACTACAGGGTTTTAATCTATTGCACCTGTCACTTCCAAGGAGGTTCCTTCTGTTTTAGCTTCTCCTGTTTGCTGGTCTCCAGTGTTTAACTTCCGCCCTGACACAAGGGGGCAGTGGTGGACACTTTTTAACGCTCACTTGTTCTGTCATGCTGTGGGGAGGGAGGGATGCTGCAAACAAATAATACTGGCGTGTGCTCGCAGTGTCTTGGCCACACTGGGTTTGTCCCCACTCACAGTGTGTGTGCTTTCCCTGTCTACACTGCTTAGGCTCTAGGTTGCTCCGCTGGAAACCTTCCAAGGCCAGCCCTGGGCTGCATGCACCTCTCAGGTCTAAGCCACTCAGGTTGAGGTGCTCAGGTTGTCCTCAGAGGCACAGACTCGGTTGGGCCTGAGTTTTGTACCCTTCCCAGGTCTGAGCAGCTCAGGTGATCAGGTGTTTGGTGAGCGTGGTCGCTTTGACTTATCACCTCCCCCATCCCTGCAGCTCAGTTTTCTGGGTGTACAACCGGTGCACCTTCTCAGGTAGATGTTGACCGTCCTGAATCCCACGAGGTCTTAGTTAGCAATGAAGCCTGCTTGCAGTTTGGTAGATAAAGCCTCTCTGGAGCCACGATTGCCCCCTTCTGGCTCTGGCTGCCTGTCACTGGAGGGGGATGGTCTGCAGCCGGCTAGCTCTGCTCAGTCCTTTGTTCTGTGAATGGGCCTGACGATGTCTTAGGTTAGGGCTTTTAGTGTGGTAGCTATCTCACAGTCTGGTTTGCTAGCCCAAGTTAGTTCCCTCAGATTGCCCTCGGGGCATTCAGGCCCAGTCCTTACTCTAAGCAATGCAGCCTGTGCCTCCCTGCCCAGCCCCCACTTGCTAGTGGCAGATGCAGGCATCTGAACTGCTTCTCTGCTGGGGGAGTTACCACTGGGCACAAAATCTGTGGGTTTTGATTATTTATCTATTTTTCCTCCCAGTTATGTTGCCCTCTGTGGTTCCAAGGCTCGCCACAGACTTGGCAGTGAGAGTGTTTCCTGGTCTTTGGAAACCTCTCTTTTTTAAGACTCCCTTCCTGGGATGGAGCTCCATCCCTACCTCTTTTGTCTCTCTTTTTGTCTTTTATATATTTTTCTACCTCCTTTCAAAGACAATGGGCTGCTTTTCTAGGTGCCTGATGTCCTCTGCTGGCATTCAGAAGTTGTTTCGTGGAATTTACTCAGCGTTCAAATGTTCTTTTGATGAATTTGTGGGGGAGAAAGTGGTCTCCCCGTCCTATTCCTCTGCCATCTAAGGACTGCCCTCTGCTTGTTTTCAAATAATAGAAATTCAACACAAATTAGCATAACATTCAGGCACAGATCAATCTAGGAGCTTGAACTACATTATTAAGACTCAGCTCCTCTTCATGTTTTGACTTTGTGCTTTTTCACATTGACTGTATTGAATGGATTTCAGGTTCCATGAGGTGGCCTGCACCAGCTCCAGGTCATATTCTCCTGGGCTCAAATGTAAAGAAAAAGAATATCTATCTCTTTCTCAGTCTGGGAAAATTATGTCTCATTGGCTCTGCCTGGGTCATATCCTATCTTTGAAAGAATCACTGTGACCAAGAAAATGTGCAACGCTCCGATTCCACACTCCAAAACCACCTGCCTCCTCCCTAGAACCAGAAAAGGAGTCCCTTTGAAAATACCTTGAGAAATGGAGTGTTTCCTGTCATATCAGTAAACAAGAGTGTAACAGTCATCAGCTATTGCAGCCCTCTGATGTGAGCCCTAAGGGCACTCAGGAAGGAGAACAATACCTGAGGGGCCAGCCATCAGGCTATAGCCACTCCCTACAGTGAGCCCCAAGGAAGCTCAGTTCAGTTCAGTTGCTCAGTCATGTCTGGCTGTTTGAGACCCGATGGACTGCAGCACTCCAGGCTTCCCTGTCCATCACCAACTCCCAGAGCTTGCTCAAACTCATGTCCATCGAATTGGTGATGCAATCCAACCATCTCATCCTCTGTCCTCCCCTTCTCCTCCTGCCTTCAATGTTTCCCAGCATCAGGGTCTTTTCCAATGAGTCAGTTCTTCGCATCAGGTGGCCAAAGTATGGAGTTTCAGCTTCAGCATCAGTCCTTCAAGGAAGCTCAGTATATGAAAAGCTCAGGATACTGGCCCCAGGATAGCTGAGATGCATATGAAAGGAATGATTTCAGTGAGCGAGGCTCTTGCATCTTCCCATACATGTGCTAAGTCTCTTCAGACCCTTCTGACTCTTTGGGACACTATGCACTATATTCCTTAACTTGAGATATCTGGTTTTCTTTAATTAACAGTAATCTTTTGATGTTTTCACTACCTACCCTTTGTTGCTAAACTTCTATAAAACCTGGCTCCTCCCCTCACCTTTTCAGAGCAGTTCTCTCAGGGTTACTTGAGAGGCTGTCCCCAGGGCTTGAAATCCTAAAACTTCCCACCAAATAAAACAACTCTCAGCTTTCCAATTGTGACTATTTTTTAAGTCGACAACAAGAACTGAGTGGAATTCCATCAGTTATTGTCAGTTTCTACCTACAGGGCCAGTGAGGACATACAAAGCTACACCTTGGCCACTTTCTCAAATGATTCAATTTTCTGAGACAGAATCACTTTGGGAAAATGTGCTCGAGTGGAACAGTTGCCTCCTATTCCCATCTCATGTCAGCTCTGGAGAATAGAAAAAGAGTAATCTCTCAAAAAAAAAAAAATTGAATTTGATGCCAAAAGAAGGACGAATACATAGAAAAGGACAAAAACAATGTCCATTATACTCTTTGTTTCCCTCAGGATAGAAATTCTGAGTTTGCACTAATGAATAACTGAGCAAGTCCCTCTCCTGCGGTGGGAATTTATTCAGAAATACCACTCCTCAGATTGCTCAGACAGTACTACACCCGTTTTGACTTTACACACACTGGGAGGCTACAACTTCAAGGAACCAGCTAAGTAGGCAGGTGAGGGGAGGAGAATGAGGTAGAAGAACCTCAGTGTAGGACCTTGGAGGGAGGTAGAGAAAGGAAGAGCCCTGGATGAAGTCAATGCCAGGTATTATGATTTTTTCACCTGCCACAGTGATTCATAGAGTCAGAAGCAGTGGAATCACAATAAGATCCTCCCTCAACCATGCAGTTACCACACCACATAAATGCCTTCCAGACATTAAGAAGCAAATTGGAAGCCCTTTGTAACAAAAATAAGAGGATGAGATATATTTATCAGATGGAAAAGAAACAAAATTAAGAGACACATATCAATTACAAAGATTTAAGCAGCAGAAGCATTTATGTTGACAAAAAGAACAAACCACCATAAATGTTTACATCTACTAAGCAGAGCAAAAACTATTATACATTTTTTAAATTGATCAAAACTATCATTTCAGATTGACAATAATACAAATAAAATCCCTACCTGTTAAAACATATCAGTAATATAATATAAATATTTATACTGGAGAATTGTTCTAGTTATTTATTCAGTGGAGGGGAAAAAAACCACCCCAGGACAAAGATTTCAAAATTAGTTCTCTCTCCTACCTTTTATTATCCTAATCAGCAACCTACTTGAAAACTGAATAGCCTTGAATGGTTCTGTCTTTTCACAGTGGTCTTTGTTCTACCTAACTGTATTCTTTGTTTTTCTTCTTCACTACACCCAGGCTATACTCTTAACTGTGCATGCTTGCTAAGTCACTTCAGTCGTGTCTGGCTCTTTGCCACCCCATGGACTGTAACCCACCGGGCTCCTCTGTCCATGGGATTCTCCAGGTAAGAACACTGGAGTGGGTTACCATGCCCTCCTATATTCTACCTACCACCTATCCAGTGACTTACTTAATATTACATCTTATTGACCTATTGTTTCTACTCAAATAATTTTTTAAAGGGGAACTGGTTAATAAAAAAAAATATAAGATAAGGAACAAAGGTATAAAGAACCATCCATGCCCTTGTAATTAGAATGCAGAATGAGAAATACCATATGAAAAGTACTCTAGTTTGTTAGGACTGCTGTAAGGATGTGCCATAGGCTGGGTAGCTTAAACAACAGACAACACTATGAGACAACATTTCTATGTTACCTCACAGCTGTGGAAGCCAGAAGTCTGAGATCAAGGGGTCAGCAGTGTTGGTTCCTGCCAAGGGCCATAAGGGAAGGATCTGTTCCAGGCCTCTCTTGTTGGCTTGTAGATGGCCATCTTCTCCCCGTGTGTTTCTGCTGCTTCTTCCTTCTGTGCATTACTGCCTCTGTATCCAAATTTCCCCTTCTTATAAGTATACCAGTCATACTGGATTAAGGCCCACCCTAATGATTTCATTTTAACTTGATTACTTTTTTAAAGACTCTATTTCCAAAAAGTTCATATTCTGAGATACTAGGGTTCCAGAATATCTTTTTTCCTTTTTTTATGGTTTGGGGACACAACTGAACTTGTAACAGGAGGGATGGCTCTTCCTGGGAATGGACCAGAATAGAATAGGTGCCACCTGCTATTCAATGAGTAAAGCTTATATCTCTTTAATAAGTCACTTAAAATTGTCACATGAAGAAATTCCTTCCTTCATATTTTTTGCCTTATCACTACTTAATTCACATTATGCAATTCCTCTCCTCTCATAAATCAACTGGATCTATATTTTCCTATCTCAGTGAATTTTTTGTCACTTATTAAATAAAGCATATTCCTACTTAATAAAGCAAAACCAAAGTTACCATACACAGGCACAAGAGTGGTATAAAGCCCTTCATAACTGTTCCCTGAATATCTCTAATCTACAAATGGACCCAATGAGTCCCTCTTAGGCTCTGAACCCAATCTTACTAATACATAGTGATTGTAAGAGTCTGGTCTCAAGCTATACTTCTGGTTCCAGACTAATAGAAAACTTCAGTTTGTCAGTAATTGATTTCCTGATTTGCAATCCAGGCTCTCTGTGACTGAATCCTTACCTTTTCTTATTATTATTCATTATCTATGCTCCTAATTTCTGGTCCAGTATCTCATGGTTAGATTCTCACTTTCCCTTTAAGAGTAGGATTTACAATTTCTGAATTCTCTGCCTGCTATCTCAATATGACCAAGAAATATATTTCTTGTCCTGGACTTCACTCTCCTTAGAACAGGGTCACTGATACTGGGTTGCAAAGTTTTATAATGCTAAACACATACCCCCTTGAAAAATTGTTTGTCCTGTCTCCACTTGAATATTATGGTATCTCCATACAGTAGTTTATAGCAAATGTTTGTGTGTTTTGAATAGATATCAATTGGTGTTGGATAGTAAGCATTTATTAATGTCACTCCTTCCTTACCAGGCCAAGGACCAATACCCTAAAAGTATATCTTGTTTCAAGCTCACATGATTGCCCTTCCATCCTTAAAAAGTCTTACTTTGCTCCTATGTATAAATCCTGATCTTTATGGGAGTAAATGAGTCACTGCAGATTCAAATTCAGGACTTGCTCAGACTAGGACTCAAATCAAGTCATGTCAGCTCTGATCAGACACTGACACTACCACAGGTAGTATGGCTCCACATTATAAGTAAAAATTGCTCAGTTCTAAAATAAAGAAATGATCAAGCATCCTCCAATTAACCCTAATATCTCCTTCTTGCTAATAGATCAAGACCTATTTTGACAGAATCATTCCAAGAAAGTTCAAGCAGCCTCTACAGAAAGGGGTTAACTCAGGCTGATTGTTCCAGCCCCAGCACATTCTAAAGAAAAGTCTGATTTTGAGAGGACCTGGCTCTTGGTCAGCTTCTCAGAGACAATCTCCAAGTCTTCACCAATTCACCTTTAACCCTTGCTGGTTTTAATCTATATCCTTTCACTGTAATAAACAATAACTGAATGTAACAGCTTTTCTGAATCCTTGCAAGTCCTTCTAGCAAATCATCAAGTCTGAGTACTATCTTGAGGAACCCTGATTCAGAGTCACTTTGAGTGAATACCAAGGACAAGAAGCCAAGCATTTTAGCTTTTTTTATCCCTGTTGATTTTTGGTATTAAGAACATTTAGAAATTTTACATAATCTATTTATTTTTCTTGGTTTTCACTTACATATTCTCAAATGAACTGACAATATCTAGAAACTTTTTTAATACCTAAATGCACTGACCAAGAAAATCAGCCTCCACAGATTTAGCAAAAGGAAATGCTCACACATGTCACATAGATGGGCATAAAAGATTTATTCCAGTATGACTTGTAAATAAAAAAAAAAAACAATCAGAAGTGACATATATCCTTCAGCACAGGAATGTTATAATGCATACTTTGGAATATTATATAGCTGGGCACTGCTATGAAATGCAATCCAAAAAAGATTCTGGGGGTTAAAAATCTAGTATGCAGAACACAGCTTCATTTTTGTAAAAACAAGATGAAATCTTAGTTCTTTTCTGTTTGTATAAAGGTAGAAAATGAAGTGGACTCTCATCCAGTGGGGACCATGGAGCAAAGAAGGGAGGATGGAATAAGCGGAAATTTCTTTGGTATTATTTAAATACTTTTCAATCATTTTTTGGCTTGGTTTAGTATCACTTTCGCAATTTTCCAAGATTTCCAACATACCAGACATTCCAACTTTTAACCATTTTGCCTTTATCTACAATGCCAAAACACCTGGCACTAATCACAAAAGTCAGCAATGTCAGAGTTGCTGTAGCATTTATCTCTACTTCTCCCTCTGGACAAATCTCACCTGAACTGTGGTTCTGGTTTAGCAGATGCAATCTGGCTCACCAGGTGTGAGAATAGTTAGCTGGAGGGGAGCTGGCAGATACCCTGAATGACAATGAGCCTCCTTTAGAGGTGTTTATTTGACCTTACCTTAAAGATCTTTGAAGTATGAATGCCCTATTTTCTCTGGGTCACAAAACACCCCAAGCAGGATTTCCTCCCATGAACCTTTGGAGCTAGGGGAGCTCTTCACCAATGAAGAGCAGTGTGAGTACTGAGCGACCATTACGATATGATAAAGAGCATTTTTCCTAGCTATATTCCTCCTTAGCCAACTGGTGATGTTACCTCATGCAAATCCACTTCTACTCCAGATATCAGTTTTCATCATCTGTAAGAATCATGAATAGATCATCTCTAATGTCTTTTACAGCACTACAGTTCTAACTGTATATCACAATAAATTAGCTCCATTTTCCTTCACCTGGACAGTTTTTCCCCCTCTACACAGCTACTGCTTCCAAGGAAATACCCTTGTCATTTCCATCAAGAGAAGAAAAGGTTAGGCTGCTGTAGGGGAAAAAAAAAAAAACAGGGTGATTCTTGTTGGGAAAGAATCACCCACCACACAACTCACCTAAAATGAGGATAAATAAATATATTAAATACTTCTCATGTTTAAAATAAAGATATATATTTCATATTAGTTGTATTATATAATTCTAACACAGCAATTTCTGTCTTTTGATGTTTATCAAGAAGATGAATTAAAACTTTGATTAATGAAAAGAACATGTTTCATATTTATATATTCTCTTTAATCTTTTGTGTGAATAAGAAAGGAACGTTAATCTCTGACAAAACAAAAGGAAGCCTCAGTGTGGGCAGAATAAGGAATAGACCACAATGTTAACAGAAGTGTAAGAACCCATGATCATTTTCAGTTTCTAGGACCAACTTCTAGCTATTCTGAACATTTATTTTTGTCTTTCAACTTGAAGTCCTATCAGGAAATACAAAAAGAAAAACATTATTTTATGGTCTTCATTTCCAGAATAAATCGAGCCTCATTATAAAATATCCACACTCTTCTGCAATTAATCTGTTCACAAGAAGACCAAATTCAGAAGATTAATGGATCACTAATAAGGGCTGCTGTGCATGACAGAATGACTACCATCATCACCTCAGTCATGGCACTACATGACCTAAGTGTTCAGTTCTTCCACAACAAATTGCAACACATAAATGTGGCACTAATTCTGTTTCCAAAACAGCTTGGCATTATGTGTTCCTGAAATTTTATTTATATTCTTTTTCACTTTTGCAATTATAAATCCCCACAGTTAAGGGTCATGGAAAAATGTTGGTAAAATCTGTCCTATAGCCCTAAGTGGGCAGTGGATATCAACAGTACTTGTGGTGTTCTTGGGACAGCTTTTGTGCTTCAAATTGTTTACTAAAGGAGCTAATTCTAGGTTGAATACCAATAACACCTGAAAAAAATAACCTTGGAAAACTACACAAATAGCAACTGAAAGGCAATGTGATATGATGCTGTAATTTAGCTAGGGAGCACGTTTAGAAAACAGCTGTAAATCAACAGATTTTATTAAGATCTGAGGTAGGCACAAAATATATAGATGACAAAGTCCTTTTCTTCAAAAACTAACACTGTACATAGGGCCCAGAGCATAGACGAGAACACTGTAATTTGGTAAGGAAAGGTATAAATTCATCTGAAATCAAATTGAGAATGTATATTCTAAGAGTCAATCAGAGGAAGGTGTGACACAAACCAGAAAGGATTGAATGAACATGGCACATACTCAGGGGAGCTTGTTTAGAAGGAAGATGTAACAAATGAAAATACTTTATGGAATAGTAGAAATGGCCTCAAGGTTGGATATAAAAATTGGAAAGGGCAAGAGAAATATCAGATGGAGATAGGAATCAGTAACACTTTGGCAGACTCTTTCTGATTAATACTTCTTGAGTACCGCTTGGGGAAAGGAAAGTATAGGGATACTCAAACTACCTGGACTGGAATCTCAGAGGAAAGATAAGGGTAGTGACACTGGGAAAACCTAGGATGCTTGGAGAATCATGTGTGCATATTCATACTTTGGGGTTCCATTTTAGAAATTCTAACTATTGTACAATGGTGGGCATGTGTGTTAGTCACTCAGTCATGTCCATGTCCATTGTAACCCCATGGATGATAGCCCACCAGGCTCCTCTGTCCAAGGAATTCTGTAGGCAAAAATATTGGAGTGAGTTGCCATTCCCTTCTCCAGGGGATCTTCCTGACCCAGGGATTGAATCCGGGTCTCTCACTTTGCAAGCAGATTCTTTACCATCTGAGCCACCACTTTAGAAATTCCAACCATTGTATGATGGTAGCAAACAATATCAAAGCTGCATACCTTCTGTGATTAATCTCAAGGCAATTCCTCCTCAATCTGGTTGGTTTTGCATAAGAGTTTTAAATACCTACACATGAGCCTGACTCTTATTTTAAAATTCTGAAAATTACTTGTACAACCAAATCCTTGATATTAGCTTCTTTTTTTGTTATTTCTTTCACTTAAAGGTATATTTAAAAGCTTTCAATAGCAACCATAATAGGATAGCTGATAATCAAACTAATCACCCACTGAATAAATTGCAATATTTTTAAATAACTATGGGTATTGGAGGGAATGGAGCTTTGGCACATACGAGAAGAAAGGGAACAGGTAGTGAGATTTATCATATTCATCTGTCTCTTTCCTTGAGGTTGCTTTCTAGTTTCTTGTAAACAGAGGTAAACCCTTAGCAGAAATATGTTGGTCTAAATGGTCTATGGAGAAAGAGTTCAGGGTTTAGGTGGCCAACGCAGCTGGCACTTGAAGATTAAAATCACAGAAGATAAGGAGCTTCAGGAAAGCAACCACATGATCTGTATAGAAATCCCCCTCAAGTCACTGACACCTGAACTTCATATTGAAGAGTTTGAGCATAAAAGAGGTAATTTCTAGCACATTCAGTAAGGCAAGAAAGAAAGAAAAGCCACTGAGTTTGTCATCTAATCTCAAACAATGTGATCATCTATTAGAACATTCCACTAAATCTATATTTTTTTAAAAAGCCCTTAGAACCAATAAGTGGACTTAGCAAGACCATAAGATACAAAAATCAATTGTATTTGAACATACTCAAATAATTGACAATTAGAAACTGAAATTAAAGAAACATACTATTTACAATAGCACTTCAGGAGCAAATCTAACAAAATAAGTATAGTTATTTTATATTAAAAAATATACAACAGTAATCAAAGGAATCACACTTAGGATAAAGCTGAGCTAAACTAGGGGACGACAGAGGATGAGATGGCTGGATGGCATCACTGACTCGACGGACGCGAGTCTGAGTGAACTCCGGGAGTTGGCGATGGACAGGGAGGCCTGGCGTGCTGCGATTCATGGGGTCGCAAAGAGTCGGACACGACTGAGCGACTGAACTGAACTGAACTAATGAGACACACACTTTTCATTGGTCAGAAGACTGTCAGCAATTTTTCCCAAATTGATCTTTAGACTCAACATCATCTCAGTGAAGGGCTTCCCTGGTAGCTCGGTGGTAAACAATTCACCTGCCAACACAGGAGACACAGATTCTGTCCCTGAGTCGAGAAGATCCCCTGAAGAAGGAAATGACAACCCACTCCAGTATTCTTGCCTGGGAAATCCCATGGATAGAGGAGCCTGGCGGGTTACAGTCCATGGGGTCACAAAAGGTTTGGACATGATTCAGCTACTAAAAACAAAGCAAAATCCAAGTGAAAATCCTAGTATTTTTAGTAGAGAACAACAAACTATTTCTAACATTTATGTCAAAGACAAAGGGCTAAAGCAGTCTATACAATTTTTTAAAGAAGAGCACAGCTGGAGAATTCCTATTACCTAATTTCAAGAAAATATGAAACTCTAGCATCCAAGACAGTGAAGTACTAGTGAAAGAACAGACACAGATGAGCATAGCAGAGTAAAGGCTCCAGAAATAGGTTCATGGAAACAAGGCCAATGGACTTTTGACAAAGATATTAAGGAAATTCAGTGTAGAAGACATAGTCATTTCAACAATTGGACATGTGTATGAAGATAAAATATTCTCAAGAAATGAGAAATAAGAAAGCATCCATCAGAAGAGGAATGGATAAACTGTGGTATACTCATTCAATTGAATATTACACAGTGCTAGAAAAGAACAAATTCCTAAATACTCAAGAAAATGGATAAATTTCACAGACATTATGTTAGAAGCCAGACATGAAAGACTGGTGTGATGCCATTTATATGAATATCTACAATAGATAAAACTAGCTCATGAAAAGAGACATCAAAATAATGATTTTGTTTGAGGAATACCAATGGAAGAGAAAAAGAAAGCCTTTTTGAGTGGTGATAAATGTCTTTATCTTGATCTGATAGCAGTTACACAGGCATATACACATGAAAAAATTCAATGAAATGAACCCTTAGGATTTGTATACTTTACTGTATTTATGTTGTATGTCTTAATTTTAAAAGTAGGAAGGAAGGGGAAAAGAAGAGCAAGGGAGAAATGAAGAGAAGGGGAGGGAAGGGGAGGGAGGGAGAACTTTATATACTGCTGTGGCGTGATGATGTGATCTCCAGGATATGTTGTCAAGTAAAAAAGTGAAACTCAGAATGATATTTACGACATGACACTTTTATCTAAGAATGGAGACAGGGAGATACCAATATGTATATTTATCAAAAAGTAACAATTGAGGAATAAACCAAAAATGAATAAACTGCTCCATATAGGGCAGGAAGAGAATAGAGTGCAGGCAACAAGGATGAAAGCTACATCTCTAAATGTACCTTGTTTATTATTTATATTTTGGAGCCATGTAAATGCTCTTACATAATTTTTTAAATAGATTTTTTAAAGTGCTCTATAAAATAAAATTGATAGTATGAATATATAGAGAATTATTATTTCAAGTGACTCTAAAACACAACATTTGAGTGTATCTCCCCCTGGGAATGTATACAAAAGACAAAAGAACTGCCAAGAAATCACAAATTGTATTCATGCTTTAAGTCTTTTGCTAGGATAGCAGGAGAGGGCGCTCTTGAGAGCTGTGAAGCCTAGAAATCTACCCTAGACTTACACCTCCACAGGAACTTCCTGCTAACCACAAATAAAAAATCTCATTTCATTAAAATATGAGTAACAGCAACAAGGAAATATAAAAAGATGAAAAAGAGCATAACTTTCTTACAGACTGTGAAAACACCAGAAAAATATTGACACAAAACAGGTTCAAAAGCTCAACTTAACATTTCAGCTGAGAATTTTCAAGCTTTATGTACCAACTGAAACTGTAAAGGAGAAATACCAAAACTCAAAGAAAAGATGATCAGACAAAAGGAAGTAATAGTTGATAACAGGAGGATAGGCAAGATGAACTGACAGTGCTCAGAAAAGAAAAAGAAAAAAAAATGACAAAGTCATTTCAGAAATAAAGGCTAAATTATTAAAAAAAAAAAAAATACAAGGAAGAACAGACATTATCAGTAAGGATAGAGAGGATAGAAAAAGAAAATCAAACAAAATACAAAGTGAAATAGAAAGAAGCAAAAAGGACTACATTTAAAAAGTCAGGACTAAAAGATTATAGATAGATCTATGTATGTCTGTTCTTCCCAGGTGGCGCTAGTGATAAAGAACCTGCATGTCAATGCAGGAGATATAAGAGATCCAGCTTTGATCCCTGGGTCAGGAAGATCCCCTGAAGAAGGGAATGGCTACCCACTCAAGCATTCTTGCCTGGAGAATCCCATGGACAGAGGAACCTGGCGGGCTACAGTCCATGGGGTTGCAAAGAGTTGGATGTGACTGAGCACGCACGAATTTACCTTTGCCTTTGCTCACACATGATTACATCATCACATGATTACTTCCCTGGTGGCTCAGACAGTAAAGTGTCTGTCTACAATGTGGGAGACCAGGGTTCAATCCCTGGTTTGGGAAGATCCCCTGGAGAAGGAAATGGCAATCCACTCTAGAACTATTGCCTGGAAAATCCCATGGACAGAGGAGCCATGGAGCCGCAAAGAGTCGGACACGACTGAGCGGCTTCACTTTCACTTTGCTCACACGTGATTACAGTGTGGTCTTTTTGTCTTACACTATCTTGTGACCTTGTCTGATTTTGGTATCTGTGATGTGTGAGTTCAACAGCAGAATATCATGGGCCAATTCCTATCACTGAATAACAGGCAAAAGCAGAAAAGAATGAGTTAAAACAGAAACAACAGTACAACAAATATCTGAAACAACCACAACAGAGGATGAGATGGTTGGATGGCATCACCAACTCAATGAACATGAGCTTGAGCAAACTCCAGGAGACAGTGAAAGAAAGGGAACCCTGGCCCGCTGCAGTCCATGGGGTCACAAAGAGTCAGACACGACTTAGTGACTAAACAATATATACAGTCATTTTACTATGTCATGAGGGTAGCAGGGAAAGGCGCAAAGCAGAATGAATAAATAGATGAGAAGAGAAACAAGTCCTAACTTGAGGGAGTTTTGCTAATTCCTCTCCAAAGACACATTTTATAAATATCTAATATTGATCATTAATAATTAAACATTTTAATAGTCACAAAAGGAATCTCTTTTTGATTGTCACTGTAGAAGACTAGATGAAATAATTTAACTTTTTATTTTATATCGGAGCATATCTGACTAACAATGTTGTGATAGTTTCAGGTATACAGCAGAGCAACTCAGCCAAGCCTAAACATGTATCCATTCTTCCCCAAACTCCCCTTCCATCCAGACTGCCACATGACATTGAGTAGAGTCTCCTGTGCTATACAGAGTAGGACCCTGTTGGTTATTCACTTTGAACATAGCAGCATGTACCTGTTCAGCCCAGCTCCCTAACTATCCCTGCCCTGCCTCCCCTTCCCCTCTAGTAACCATAAGTTCATTCTCTACATCTGTGGGTTTGTTTCTGTTTTGTAAGTAAGTTCATTTGTATCATATACTTTTAGATTCTTCATGTAAGGGATATCATATGATATTTCTCTAACACTATTGAGATAAATTTTAAAACTTTAACACAAACCTTTCTAGACTAATAGAATCACAGGCTCTAATTTTACAAATCTCTCTTCTTCTAGCATCAACAGTTAAAATTTGCAGAACAAAAACAATTTCCTAAAAATAAGATGTCAGCTACTACTTATGGGAAAGGTGCTGCTATTTTTCAATAACATAAGGTTGATAAATGAGAGAAAGAGAGACAGAGATTGAACAGAGTTTCAGGAAAGGCATAAATTTTCTGTGTATGCTTTTTTCCCCACTGATATGAGTCAACAATATAATTTTTTAGAGAGAAAAATATAAGGATTTTAGAAGGCTCTGGAAATGAATTCAATAATCAAGAAGACAAAGCATCTCCTTCCTACAGGGTTTTTCCCATCAGTCTCTAAGCATACCTATTAATAGAAGTGACTTCAGTGACTCATCACTTTCTTTGTGAGAAGAACCATGACCCTCACCAGCAATGCTGTGGGGACCTTTTGCAGTGCAGGTAGTACGGGCTGTGGCCTGAAATAATGTATTCTATGGAGTTTCCAAGTTGGTTACACAGTATAAACAGTCTGAATGGAACAGAATGAGAAAGGGGAGCCAAATGAAAAGGAAACCAAGGCAGGAACTGAAGTGAGGCAGACCTTCAGTAACAAAAGGAAGAAATAACTCTCTGAGCAAATTCTGGGGCTTCCTATAGCTTTCTAGGCACAATCTTCCCCCTCAAGCATGCCACACTTGAGGTGGGCAGGTTGAAAGCCATTAAAGCAGAAGAACTCCTCATTTCTGTCTGGTGCATCCAAAGATGACACTCTGATTCTTCCAGAAACTAACACACAGCAGGTATCCAAAGCAACCTACCTGCTGATCCAGAGCGTGCGGTTCCATATCACCTTGGTGACCACACTAGATAGACAGATAGAGGGATAGATATTTTCCCCTCTTTCTTTTTTAATTGCTAAAATGCTGAACATGTTCTGTTTTTTCCTATAGTACACTACATACTCAATCCAGATAAAAGACTTAGCCACATATACAATAGAAAATTGTCAACAACACTTACATCGAGCACAACAGTCAGCCTTTGTAAATGGCTGCCTGGATAGTGTTATCTGAAATGAAAAGGAATGTTCACCCCGAAAAGCACCTCCCCAGTTATCCTGGCACATTGTAGGCCAGTTCTGATTACCTCTGAAAATTTTGTGGCATAAATGCTACCCAACTGAGTAGGCCATAATAAAGCAGATTTAACGAAGAAGACTGAGGACCTGGTGTTAGTGATGCTTAAATGTTTACTAAATAATCAAAACTGTGATTAATAGGATGAACATTATCATAAGATTTAACAAAGAGAACATATTTTAAAGTATTTTATACACCAACAATGTACAAACAACAAACACTGAATTTCCAACATCCAAATGAAACTTACCCCAAATGGTAACAATCTAGAACTTGAAATGCGTTTTGTAATTAGAGCAGGGGTATAAACTTGTTCTGCTATATGATAGGTAGTTCCTCAGACCAGCCCAAAAGATATTTTTTTCCTCCTGACCAAACTTTTTTCTCTAGTTCACTTCCATCAACATATACCTTGGTTCTCTCCATTATATCCAGTTCCCATTCGCTTTTCAGTCTAAGATGTGCTGCCCTCTAAACAGCTCTTCTCAGATTGTTTCCAGTAGGGTCAACTCTTCACTCCTTCCCTACTCCCCTTCTTCATGCATCCCAATTTGGGCCCCCTCCATACTAGCCCCCACTCCCAGAATCCAGTTCAGAAATGACACAAAGCAGAACTAATCACCAACCATGGTCTAACAGCTCACCAGGAAAATGGAAGAATGAAGGCTTATCTAGGGACACACCGCATTTACAACTTCTGATCTGTATAACTGGAAAAGTCGTGGTAAAGGATTGAGGAAAAATCCAGAGGGGTTCCTGAATCTGACTAGGGGGGCTTTCAGACCAATGACTCCCCCTGGTTGACATCCAGAGTTTCCTCAAGTTACTCTTAACAGGGAGGAAAGGCCCATCTAGATGAAGCAAAAGCAAAGAGAACAGAAATAATGGAGGTCATGCTGTTATCAGAGGGAGGAAACAAGTTGCCCCAGGTACCAAACCCAACTTGGACCACTGAGACCATGGAGAAGATGGTAGAATACAGAGGCTGACCCAGGATAAAAACATGTTCCTAAAGGGAGTCAAGATTGCCAGGAGAAATATCAATAACCTCAGATATGCAGATGACACCACCCTTATGGCAGAAAGTGAAGAGGAACTAAAAAGCCTCTTGATGAAAGTGAAAGAGGAGTGTGAAAAAGTTGGCTTAAAGCTCAACATTCAGAAAACGAAGATCATGGCATCTGGTCCCATCACTCCATGGAAAATAGATGGAGAAACAGTGGAAACAGTGTCAGACTTTATTTCTCTGGGCTCCAAAATCACTGCAGATGGTGACTGCAGCCATCAAATTAAAATACGCTTACTCCTTGGAAGAAAAGTTATGACCAACCTAGATAGTATATTCAAAAGCAGAGACATTACTTTGCCAACCAAGTCTGTCTAGTCAAGGCTATGGTTTTTCCAGTGGTCATGTGTGAATGCAAGAGTTGAACTGTGAAGAAGGCTGAGAGCCAAAGAATTGATGCTTTTGAACTGTAGTATTGGAAAAGACTCTTGAGAGGCCCTTGGACTGCAAGGAGATCCAACCAGTCCTTTCTGAAGATCAATCCTGGGATTTCTTTGGAAGGAATGATGCTAAAGCTGAAACTCCAGTACTTTGGCCACCTCACACAAGGAGTTGACTCATTGGAAAAGACTCTGATGCTGGGAGGGATTGGGGGCAGGAAGAAAAAGGGATGACTGAGGATGAGATGGCTGTATGGCATCACCGACTCAATGGATGTGAGTCTGAGTGAACTCCGGGAGATGGTGATAGACAGGGAGGCCTGGGGTGCTGCGATTCATGGGGTCACAAAAAGTCGGACACGACTGAGCAACTGAACTGCACTGAACTGAAAGGGTGTCCAGGCTGCAGGAAAGAAATCTATCTATTGGAAAGAGATAAAGTCAATCAGGAGCCGACAGAAAACCCTGCAGCATTTCTACAACACTCAGGGGATGCCTCTGAACCTATACCACCACTGACCTTAAGTCGCTGGAAAGGAATGCAATCCTGAGGTCATATTTCATTTCCTGAAGTGCCCCCAACATTAGGTGTAAACTTCAGAACCCGGAAATAGGACCATATACCTCTACCTCTCTCCTGGTTGAGGTTATTTACCAGGTGTTTAATAACTGAGATATAGAGGAGGAAAAGTCAGAGCACTAAAAAGGGTAAGCCCACCTACTTGCTGTTGCCCTCCACCCTCAACTGGTTGGCACGGGGAATCTGTACTAACTGCCCACAGAAACCCTCGAGTCTGGTGAGCCACCCCAAGCCCCCACCAAAGGATAGCAAGCCAAGGAAACAAGGAACAGTCAGGCCATGCACATATGTAAACAAGAGGGACCACAGGAAGGGAGAATGCTCTCATCGCCCCCAAGGGGGAATGGAAATGGCAGATCCCAGCTTTCACCCTTGAAGGCAGATGATCCAAATAGAGGAAGAAAGATGAGGCCAGAGACTCCTAAGCTGGCACTCCAATTGACCCTTAAGGAGACCCAATTGACACTGGATTGGGTCAATAGGGTGGTAAGCCTATTGAATTCTTAGTCGATGCTAAGTGCCATTTATTTGGTTCTGAATACCAGATCAGGTAAACTCAGTCAGAGTTGTAAAATTATGGAGGTATCAGGGAAGGCCCAAGAATGGGCACTCACAGAGCCATCAAAATGTAAACTGGTTTAACACACGCTTACCCATTCCTTCCTGTATATCTCTGAATGCCAAATACGCCTGCTGGGAAGAGCTATCTTACGTACCTTGAGGGCTACCGTTCACCTGATGAGAGACAAATTGGAGACTGGTGTCCCCTTAGACAAGGGGCACCAGATGATGTTTAATGGCTGAGGACAGACCTCTGCAGACAGAATGAGTCGACCTCCCTGCAGTCAGAAACAAATAAGACAAGCTATGGGAGCCAGTCTCATGCTAGTCCATCTAAAATGTAACATACATGGCCCAAAAGGAACAGTACCCTCTCCATCGGAACACTTTGTTGGCCTTGCCTCTGTTACACAAGACTTAACTGTCCATGGCCAACCAGCCTGTGACACCCACATTCTTTCTGTTAAAAAACCCAGTGGCAAATACTGGGTGATACAGGACCTCAGGGCAGTCAGTGAAACCCCTGAGGATATACATCCAGTAGTTTCTAATCTCTATACCATGTTGGTTACTCTCCTACCACCAGGATGTGGTATTCTGTGTTAGATTTAAAAGATGCCTTCTTCTGCATTCATTAGCCTCAGAGTCACAAGAAACGTTTGCTTCTGAGTTGCAGGACCCAAACATGCAACAAAAACAACAACCTTGCTGGACAGTCTTGTCCCAAATGTTCGAAATTCCCCCACCATTTTTGAGGAAACTTTAGCTAGACACCTAAAAGATCTACATCTGGAGGAGGGAACCCTCTGCCAGCATGTGGACAATACTCTGACCACCAGTTCTGCTAAGGGGGCCTCTGACAAAATACTATTAACACTCTGAATCATCTAGCCAATAAAGGATATAAGGAGCCCAAGAAAGAGGCTCAAATATCACAAGCTAAAGTGACCTAGCTAGGCTTCATTCTCACAGCAGGTCAGAGAACTCTAGCCCAGGAAAGGAAAGAAGCCATTATTGCAACCTCACCTCTCCTAAAACTAGAAGACTGCTTGGGGGTTCCCTGGGATGATCAGATTTTGATGCATCTGATACCCAAATATGGTCAAATAGCTAGGCCTTTATATGAAAAATTGAAGGAAAAAGATGATGATCCTTTTGGATGGAATTCAGAATGTATAGGGACCTTTCAAGAATTGAAAAAGCAGTTACTTCAGGCCCCTGCCTTGGCCCTCCCAGATTTAGCTAAACCCTGTGACCTTTAAATTCATGAGAAAAGGGGAATCACCTTCAGGGTATTAGCTAAAAAACTGGGACTCCTTATTCTGTTGGTTGCTGTTTCTCTAAACAATTAGATCAAACCACTACAGGACTGCCTCCTTGCCCACAGGAAGTAGCAGCTACTACAATCCTAAAGGAAGCTGAAAAGTTAAGCAGTTTGGTCATTAAATGGACTTCACACCAGTTCAGGCTGTAGTGAGTTCTAAGGAAATGGAATGGCTATCTCCTGGAAGTTTGATTCAAGTTCAGGCTCTGCTCTTAGATAACCCAGTGGTTACCATAAAAGTCTGTGGCACACTAAATCCTCCCACCCTGCTACCCACAGAAATGGAGCCCCTGGTGCATGACTGTACAGAAACAATAGACACAATCTAATCCAGTCACCTTGAATTGGGAAGTGAGCTTCTCCCAAATGCCCAAGAGAAATGGTTCACAGACTGGAGCAGTTTTATCAGAGATAGGGAAAGTTTGGTAGGATACACAGTAACCTCACAGACCTAAGTCACAGAAACAAGAAGTCTACCTCCAGGGACTCCTGCCCAAAAGGCCAAGCTGGCAGTACTTGCCAGAGTCTTAATAGTCAGGACAGGGAAGATCTTAAATTTTTTCACAGACATTCTGTAGGTGTATGCCACCCAACACACACACAGGGCTATTTGGAAGAAAAGAGATATGTTTACTGCAGAGAATAAACAGGTGAAACATGGCTTAAGGATATTCACATTCTTAGAAGCAATACAGCTTCAAAATCTGGTGGTGGTGATTCATCGTAGGGGTCACCAATCGGGAGGCACAGAGGTAATAAAGGAAACAAAAAGGCAGACCGAACTACCAACAGGGCAACCCTAGGACCACTTGGCTACTTCCCTTACACCTTGAAAGCCAGATCCATCCAATTATTACCCAGTCCACACAAAAGAAGATGAGAAAAAGCCCAAAGAGGGGGCTTAAGCAGAGACCTAGAAAGCCAGGTGTGGCTAGTTAATGAATGTGGCAGTACTGCTCTCCTCAAATTGCAGCTTGTCAAGCCATCAGGAGGCTCATCAAGGAACTCACCGTTGGAAGGAAGCCCTATGTAACTGGTTAGTTGAGGTCATGGTAACTCCTGGCATTAAAAGTACAGTCAATCAGATAGTTGAGACATGTCCTATCTACACAATGAACAACCCCAACACTACTGGTGTGACCCTCTCTCTGACCTGAAGCTTCTCTTCTGAAAAACACTAAAAATGTGAACAGGGTTATTCAGGCCAGGGCAGTGAGCCTCAACAGCAGGGCACGATTGTGCCTTCAGGCAAAAGACCTAGATGCCTTTGTTTTCAGGAAAAATTTGACCTGTGACTATTATTCTCTTGCTAATACATGTGTCAAGCATCTGAAATTGTCTGATATCCTTTGTCTCCCAAAGGTTAACCAGTGGTGGTCCCTAGGGATAGAGTCTGGACTGAAGCCTGTGACCATCAAACACATCTAAAGGCATTTGGGGAGAAACTCTTTTCCTCCACCTGGGGTTCTGACAAACTCATCAGGAAGACAGACCCACACCCCTTTATGCCCTCAAGAACAAGGATCAGGACAAAAGACAGAGAAGAGATTGATCACCGGCAAAGCCCATTAATAATTCCCAGAAAGATTTCAAATAGGAAAAGGAGTATGTCAAGGCTGTATATTGTCACCCTGCTTATTTAACTTCTATGCAGAGTACATCATGAGAAACGCTGGGCTGGAAGAAACACAAGCTGGAATCAAGATTGCTGGGAGAAATATCAATAACCTCAGATATGCAGATGACACCACCCTTATGGCAGAAAGTGAAGAGGAACTAAAAAGCCTCTTGATGAAAGGGAAAGAGGAGAATGAAAAAGTTGGCTTAAAGCTCAACATTCAGAAAATGAAGATCATGGCATCTGGTCCTATCACTCCATGGGAAAAAGATGGAGAAACAGTGGAAACAGTGTCAGACTTTATTTTGGGGGGCTCCAAAATCACTACAGATGGTGATTGCAGCCACAAAATTAAAAGACACTTACTCCTTGGAAGAAAAGTTATGACCAACCTAGATGGTATATTCAAAAGCAGAGACATTACTTTGCCGACTAAGGTCCGTCTAGGCAAGTCTATGGTTTTTCCAGTAGTCATGTATAGATGTGAGAGTTGGACTGTGAAGAAGGCTGAGTGCTGAAGAATTGATGCTTTTGAACTGTGGTGTTGGAGAAGATTCTTGAGAGTCCCTTGAACTGCAAGGAGATCCAACCAGTCCATTCTGAAGGAGATCAATCCTGGGATTTCTTTGGAAGGAATGATGCTGAAGCTGAAACTCCAGTACTTTGGCCACCTCATGCGATGAGTTGACTCATTGGAAAAGACTTTGAGGGAGGGACTGGGGGCAGGAGGAGAAGGGGACGACCAAGGATGAGATGGCTGGATGGCATCACAGACTCGATGGACGTGAGTCTGAGTGAACTCTGGGAGTTGGTGATGGACTGCGATTCATGGGGTAGCAAAGAGTCGGACGCGACTGAACTGAACTGAACCTTTTTTTTTAATTTCCCTTGGTGCCTTGTCTAGTTTCACTTGCTTGTAGGAGCCCACACTGAGGCCTTACCTGGCCCTTTAGACCAGAGTTCCTGGTGCAAAACTGCTGTGCCAACACCTCAGCTGGGCAAGCCATTCAAAATGGCGGTATCCGGCCGTGTGCAGAGACATTGCAACCACCTGGAGCCTGAGCAGCACGCCGGTGGCTGCCCCGTGAGAACTCTGCTCTCCCCCACCTCTGACAAGAGCCCTAGGAGGCAGCCCCACCCATGGCCTGCCTGTAGGGGAGTTTGTGCTCCAGAGCGTGAGCTCACACCTCTCCATTCTTTGATCAAAAGAGTTTTCCTTCGCTTCTGACCTGGACTTGGGCTATTCTGTTGGCTCTAGTGACACCAAGCAGGAGGATCCTTGCTGAGGATGGACTTGAAAGGGTCAGTAACAACTTTTCCTCTCCATCCCATTCTTGACTCCACAACAGAAACTGAAGTCCATTTTTGGTTCCTTGACCATTCCATGCTCTCTCCTGCCTCAGAACCCTTATCCTCTCTGCTGGACTCTGCCTGAAACTCTCTCCCTCTTTCATTACTTTCTACTCAGAACACCCAATTCCCATACAGGTCCAGCACATATGGTTGTACAGGCTGTACACTGAGCAACTCCAGGAGAACTCCATTCACATCTGAGTCTATGTGACCACCATCCTCTGGACCTTGGTAGTGTCTACATGATAGCTCTACACAGTCATACATGATAGCTCTGGTCCACCAGTGTTATCCATACAGTTCTTGCTCTTTCCTTAAGTCTCTGTTTGCTGCTGCTGCTAAGGCGCTTCAGTCGTGTCCAACTCTGTATGACCTCATAGACAGCAGCCCACCAGGCTCCTCTGTCCCTGGGATTCTCCAGGCAAGAACACTGGAGTGGGTGGCCATTTCGTTCTCCAATGCATGAAAGTGAAAAGTGAAAGTGAAGTCGCTCAGTCGTGTCTGACTCTTAGCGACCCCATGGGCTGCAGCCTACCAGGCTCCTCCGTCCATGGGATTTTCCAGACAAGAGTACTGGAGTGGGGTGCCATTGCTAGAAGTTCCCTTTCTTCAGGAAGTTCTTCTGGACTTCCCCTCTTGGTCAAATTTATGACCTGTCTTCTGTCTTCCTTTGGAACATCATGCTATTGAAGACAGCCCTTTTCACAAAATATTGCACCCATCTGTTTTCCTCTGCTAGCCCGCATTGGAGAAGGAAATGGCAACCCACTCCAGTGTTCTTGCCTGGAGAATCCCAGGGACGGGGGAGCCTGGTGGGCTACCGTCTATGGGGTCGCACAGAGTCGGACACAACTGAAGCGACTTAGCAGCAGCAGCAGCAGCAGCCCCTACTAGACTATTTATGGTTCAGCATGTCCAAGCCAAACTCAATAACTTCTCCTCACCCCCACCTCACTCACCCAGTCATTCACTTTCCATCACCCAAACTTCCCTTATTCTATATTTTCTACTTTAGATTAAACTATTTATTCACTCAATTCTTCAACCCATTCTTTGACAATATTCTCATTTTACAATCAAAATTACTTAGTAACCACAGCACTTTTGCCAAGACTTCCAAGATAGCACGTATCAACCTGAGCTATATTGTAATTTTTTCTTCACATGCTAATTTCTCCACAAATCATGAACTTAAAGACACAAAACTTCCTCCCTTTCACCAATACTTCACATAATGCTTGAAACTATTCTGTATTAATATCTTTAGTAAACTACAAATCCAAATAAACCATTTGTTAGAACCCTGTTCATTCATTCTTATGCCTTGGGACATTGATTCTTTTAATTATATCTTATTCATTTGAAATTTGGCTGTCATTCAGAGAAATACTAAAATGGGAATTTTTCTATAATCAAATGGACATTTTCTCATATAAATAAAAATAATTTAGNTGAAATTTGGCTGTCATTCAGAGAAATACTAAAATGGGAATTTTTCTATAATCAAATGAACATTTTCTCATATAAATAAAAATAATTTAGTGTACATTCACATTTATCACTACTTGTAAAATCTACCCCATTGCTGGAAATTTAACTGGCATAAAATAGATATTGGCAGTTATGGTGACAAAAGGATATTGTTCAGAAGAACACCATATATAGTAAAGCAGTCCAAAAATAAAATCAGAATTCTAAAAACTGTTCTTTTAAGTAAATTTCCATCACTTTGTTGATAACCAAACATTCTTATTGATTAGAGATATAAAAACATAAATGTTTCCTTTTAACAATAAACTCTCTCCCTACAAAAGAAAATTAAATAGCTACTGTTTGAGTCTGGGCTCTGATGCTTACTGATTTGGGGATCTTGGACAAGTCAATTAATGCTACAAAGCCTCAGTATCCTTGTCTGTAAACAAAAGAGAAGTAATCATAATATGATCTCACAGAGTTAAATATCAAGATTAAATGTGAATTGGTAAGTAAAGGTGATTTCTAAACTCTAAAGTGTTAGGTCACCATTATAATCTCTGTTATGTTTCCTACAAGGCAAATGGCTTTCCAAAGAATGACCCAGTCCCCATATGGATTTAGTCCTCACTCCCTGTTGTTACTTATTATTGGAGCTGGCTATGAAAGACAAAGTTTCAGGTAGTGTTATCATGAAACTGGATAAGAAAATATAGTATGTATAAACAAAATGTACATGTACACTAGTATTTTGGCATAGAGTATATTTGCATTGAATATTTTAATGATTTTTAGGAAATTAAGCCATAGGAAACCAATGCTCCAAGTCTTGCTTTCATCCACCAAATAGTATAGAACAGAGTAAATATTCCAGGCTTTGCAAACCATATGATCTCTGGTATCACAACTACTCAATTAAGATTGCAAAAACAGCTATAAACAATATGCATATGCATGAGAATGACTGTGTTCCAATAAAACCTTACTTATGCATGTGAAGTTTTGAATTTTACATTATTTTTAAATGGCTATGAAGTATTATTCTTCTTTTAATTTTTGAAGGCATTTAATAATGTGAAAATAGTCCATGGAATGTACTAAAAACAGGTGTCAGGCCAGATTTGGTCAATGTGCCAACCCCTAGTATAAAAGATAATATCTCAAATCAAAGAATATACAAATAGAAAGATATTCAGTGTTTGTGGGTTGGAAGAATTAATATTGTTAAAATGGCCATGGTACCCAAAGCAATCTATAGATTTAATACAATCCCTATCAAAATATCCATGACATTTTCCACAGGACTAGAACAAACAATCCTAAAATTCATATGGGACCACAAAAGACTGCAAATTGTCAAACAATCTTGAGAAAAATGAACAAAGCTAGAGGAATCAGGCATCCTGACTTCAGGCTATCCTGCAAAGCTATAGAAATCAGAACAGTATGGTCCTGGCACCAAAGCAAACACAGATCAATGGGACAGAACAGCCCAGAAATAAACCCTCACACCTAAGGGCAAATAATCCATAACAAAGGAGGTAAGAATACATAATGGAAACAAAACAGTATTTTTAATAAGTTGTGGTAGGAAAACTGAACAGGTATATGCAAAAGAATGAGACTAGACTATTTCCTCACACCATATACAAAACTCAAAATGGATTAAAGACCTAAATTTAAGACCTCGAACCATAAAACTCCTAAAAGAGAATATAAGCAGAATACACTTTGACATAAGTCATAGCAATATCTTTTTGGATCTGTCTACTAAGACAAAAGAAAAAAACAAAAATAAACAAATGGTACCTAATTAAGCTTAAAAGCTTTTGCACAGCAAGGGAAACCACTGACAAAATAAAAAGACAAACTACAAATAGGAAAAAAAAAATTTTACCTATATGATCAACAAGGGGTTAATATCTAAAATATATAAACAACTCATACAACTCAATTTATATTAAAAAAATTTTAAGTAGGTATGCATGCTAAGTCACTTCAGTCATGTCCAAGTCTTTGTGATCTTATGAACCGTAGCCAGGCTTCTCTATTCAAGGGATTCTCCAGGCAAGAATACTGGAGTGGATCGCTATGTCCTCCTTCAGGGGATCTTTCAGACTCAGGTATCGGACATGTATCTCTCACATCTCCTGCATTGACAGGCAGAATCTTTACCACTTGTGCCAAAGACTTTAATAGACATTTTTCCAATGAAGACATACAGATGCCAAAAAGGCACATGAAAAGATGTTCAACATCCCTAATTATTAGGGAAATGCAAAGCAAAACAAGGAAATATCACCCCACACCTGCCATAATGGCTATCTTTCATCAAAAAGCCTACAAACGACAAATGTTGGAGAGGATGTGGATATAAGGGAAACTTGTACTGTGTGGGTGGGAATGTAAATTAAGGCAGCCACTATGGAAAACAGTAGGGAGGTTCCTCAAAAAATTAAAAATAGGACTACCATATGATCCAGCAATTCCATTCTTGGGTATGTATCCAGAAAAATAATGAAAACTAATTTGAAAAGATAGATGTACTCCCAATGCCCATAGCAGCATTATTTATAAAAGCCAAGATGTGGAAGCAATCCATGTTGCCATCAACAGATGAATGGATAAAGATGTGGTATATATATTCAATAGAATATTACTCAGCCGTTAAAAAAAAAGAATAAAATTTTGCAACAACATGGATAGACATGGAGGGTATTATGCTTAGTGAAACTTCAGAAAAAGACCAATACTATACATTATTACTTACATGTATAATCTGGGGGAAAAAAACAAATATTTTTTAAGGAATATCCACACTGTTCTCCATAGTGGCTGTACCAGTTTGCATTCCCACCAACAATGTAAAAGGGTTCCCTTTTCTCCACACCCTCTCCAGCATTTATTGCTTGCAGACTTCTGGANGTCCGATGCAGGATGCAGGATGCTTGGGACTGGTGCATGGAAAGGACCCAGAGAGATGGTATGGGGTGGGAGGTGGGAGGGGATTCATGTTTGGGAACGCATGTACACTCGTGGTGAATTCATGTCAATGTTTGGCAAAACCAATACAGTATTGTAAAGTAAACTAAAGTTAAAATAAAAATTTTAAAAAAAAATAAAATAAAACAAATGAATATAACAAAACAGAAACACATCATAGATACAATAGGAAAACCTAGTGGTGACCATCTCTCTTACCTAGTGGGAACAGAGATGAGGGAGGGGTGAAATAGGGGTAGGAAATTAAGAGGTACAAATGACTATGTATAAAATAAATGAGACACAAGGGTATACTGTATAGCACAGGGAAAGCAGTCAACATTTTAAAACTTTAAATGAAGTGTAACCTATAAAAAATACAAGTGAAATGAATTCAGCATTGTAAACCAAATATATTTTAATTAAAAAATAAACACATAAGTAAATAAAAGATAGCTCACATTGGACAGGTTTCTCGTGAAAGCAATGCAGTTTAACTCCTTATGGTGTAGTAACTTAGCCAAGTTTGGCAGTTTTCTAAATTAGAATACTTTGAGATTATATTATATATAAAATTCTTGATTGTTTCTATAAACATTGTCAGAGGAAATTGGAAGTAGCTATCCCACAGGAGGTCACTGTCTACTTTAATTTAAGGCATGACAAAATATACTTATGCATATCCTGTAACACATCATCTGTCTTCAGGCGGCATATCATGTAATCTGGAAAGACTTATATATAGTGATTTCTCATTATACATTTGCATCTGCAAAATCTTTGCATCTTGTTTATTTATTCTATTTCCCAGGCAGTGTAATGAGAGTGTGGTTCAGAGAGCCACTCAAACCACGCTTAAATCCCAGCTTCCCACTTAATACCTGTGTGACTTAAAGAGAAGTCATCAAATTCTTTAAAATTAATTCCTCATTTGCAAGACAAGAAAAATGACAAGAGTATTTGCAGACTTGCTATGAAATGAAGGATCATGTATCTAAAACGCCTAGGGCAAAGAATGGTTCCTTTTCCTCATTCCGCTTCCAATTTCAAGAGTTTCAAAATCCATTTCCTACTCTGAGTTGAGGTGAATTTCCCTCTTTAATTTCTCCTTTGTCTGATTCAGTATGATCATACAAGGAACCATTAATGTTTATAAATTTTTATCAGCATTTTATCTACATTTTAAAAGACTTTTTAAAGGAGAAGGCAACGGCAACCCACTCCAGTACTCTTGCCTGGAAAATCCCATGGACGGAGGAGCCTGGTAGGCTACAGTCCATGGGGTTGCGAAGAGTCAGACACGACTGAGCGACTTCACTTTCACTTTTTTTACAATGAAGCTGAGTACTCATTTTATGGAAACATTTAGATGCCTGTTTTTAAAGCACAGAGATTCACAAGAACACCTAAGCATTAACCTCAAGTACATATGTGTGTTCTAAGTCACTTCAGTCCTGTCCAGTTCTTGGCCACCCCATGGACTGTAGTTCCCCAGGCTCCTCTGTTCATGGGATTCTCCAGATAATGATACTGGAACGGGTTGCTATGCCCTCCTCCAGGGGATCTTCCTGACCAAAAAGTTCCAGAAATCATTCATATTTTCCCTTGAGTGAGTGAGTGAAGTCGCTCAGTCGTGTCCGACTCTGCGACCCATGGACTGTAGCCCACCTAGCTCCTCCATCCATAGGATTCTCCAGGCAAGAATACTGGAGTGGGTTGCCATTTCCTTCTCCAGGAGATCTTCCCGACCCAGGGATCGAACCCAGGTCTCGCGCATTGCAGGCAGACACTTTAACCTCTGCGCCACCAGAGATAAAACATTAATATCCTTTATATTTGTTTAAAAAAAAAAAAGTCTACTTTATTTTTCCTTTAGATATACAAACATTTAAAATTGTCAATCTTTCCTTTTTTCATCAAACGAAAAAATCTACTGAGAATTTTCATCATCTAACTGGAAAAAGCTGAAAAAAAAAAAATCTCTTAACAATGAAGGGCCAGTGATCAGAGCCAATCAGGTATCCTTCCCAGCTATTTTCTCACTTGCCCCTCAGATCACTGATTTGGCAGAAGGTTCTGGAGTCTGCCTATGCTCAAATTTCAGTTCTTCAACTAAAAGATTAATATTGGGCAAGTTTAGTAACCTTCTCTGTGCCTCAGTTTCCAATTCTATCAAATGGAGCTAAAACTAGTATCAGCTCACAGGAAGGTCTATAGTGAGGATTAAATTGTGTGTCTCAAACTGGGTCCTCTCAAAATTGAGAATGAAATGGGTTTGGGTTCAGGTAGCCTGTCTGGGAGGTGCTCCCAGGGAGCAGGGATTGTAAGACAACAGAGGGAGAAACTCCAAGTCCGTTCAGATGCATTCATGCTAGGACTGGTTACTGCTCCAAGTCACTTGGCTCAGTCCTGCAGGGAAACTTCTGAATAGCCTTATATTAATAGAATGACCCTCAAAGTTATACCTTTAAAGGATAGGAAGCTGGAGGCATTCGTCTGCTAACTCCTACTCCTCATTTGTAGTGGTCCACTCCCAGTAGCTTAACTTCCCCCTCACAAGCTGGCTGGCTTGTTCTCTGACTGAGCAGACTTCCTCTGCTTCAGAGGAAGCCCAGAGGCGGGACAGCTGAGGCATGTCCTTGAGGTGACATGATATCAGCAAGCACAGAACTTTTCATCTTGGCTGCACTAAACACCAATGGCAATAGGTTCAGAAACTCTCTAGCACAATATATGAAACATCAAGCACAGCATTTGGAAAACAGTAAGGCAATGGCACCCCACTCCAGTGGGGTGGAAAATCCCATGAACGGAGGAGGAGCCTGGTAGGCTGCAGACCATGGGGTTGCTGACGGTCAGAAACAACTGAGCGACTTCACTTTCAATGTTCACTTTCATGCATTGGAGGAGGAAATGGCAACCCACTCCAGTGTTCTTGCCTGGAGAATCCCAGGGTCAGGGGAGCCTGGTGGGCTGCCGTCTATGGGGTCACACAGAGTTGGACATGATTGAAGTGACTTAGCAGCAGCAGCAGCAACTCCTGAATAAATCATAGTTCTTAATATTAATTTTGTTATCAGAATCAACTCTGTGCTATAGAAAGACAAACCCTATTCATCCTTTGGATCCTGAATACTGAATAATAATGACACAGACCCAAATAGGAAATGCCAGCAAGAGTGCAACTAGCAGAAGGGCACAAAAATGATGAGCTCAGTTAGGACTTCACAGGGTTTTAGGTGCCTACAGGGTACTCTGGTGAAGATAACTAACAGACAGATAGGAATTTGGTCTGGAACTTAGGAGAGCAGGAGATGGAGACTCTGGAACCACCAGCATCTACATTAGAGTTCAAATATTAATACTTGAGCATAGACAAAGACAAGCTGAGTGGAGAAAAGAAGAGGGCTAAGAATAGAACCTTAAGCCATAGTAGCATTTAAGAGACTATGAAAAGAGGGCAACACTGGAAAGCAAACACAAAATAACTCTGCCGGGGAGGTAGGAGGAAAGCAGGAGAGGCTGGTGTCATGGAAACCAGAGCAGAGAAGAAAAGGAAAGTTTCCAGAAGGAGGGAATATCCAACAGGGTCAAATACTGCAGAGATCAACATGAAAACAATCAAAACATGCTCATTACATACATAGTTTAAAGTATGTATTTGTTTTTAATGGAGTATTTTTTCATTGGGAAAAAATAGAAACAACAGGGCAATTTAAAGACTGAGACACAGCAGATCTATCAAATTCAATTCAATACAAAGGATTTTTACTGCACACCTGCAGTGTGCCCAGAGCACAACTGAAACTGAGTATCCAAAAATCACTTAAAACTAAAAAAAAAAAAAAAAATCACATAAAACTAATAATTTAAGTTTCTTTGAATCTCTTATCTTTTTCTGTCCTTGAAAAGTGAGCTTTATAATGTAAACATTTGATATCATGAAATGCACACTCTATTTGTGTGCATTGCTTATTAGCCAGTATTCCCAATTGCTCTTTCCACACTAGAATGCAAAGCATGTCAGTTGAACAATGGAAGCTATGCAAGCCAACCTCATTATTAATACGCCCACTGGCTTTTCCAAACATACGCTTAAATATCTTCTTCATTCTAGCATTTGATAGCTTACTATCTCAAAACAAGAAACCTTGTTTTTGTTGCCGAAATAACCAATCGTATTTTAGTTTTGTGGCTGGAAGCCATTGGCCACTAGGTGGAGAAAGATACCAAGTGACCCCTTAGCTAAAGGCATGAACTGAATTTTTAGTTCCCCAGATTCACTTAGTGACTTCTCTAAACAGTAGGTTGGATTCAGTTATGAACAAAGGAAATCTCTATGAATAGTGATGTCAAGTATTCCATGCACTTGGGGGTCATTCTTTTCCCTGGAATCTGTGTATTCACTTTGCAAGAATGAGTTCCCTGCCCTTCTCATCAAGATAACCCTCAGAATTTGAATTAATGAGTTATTGTTCTGCCTCTCAGCTTTGAGCCTTCCACATAGCACTGGTAACATAGTTCTTGCTCCCTGAGTGAAATAAAGGGGAGGACACCCCATGAGTCATCTTCCAGGCCCTGAGCCATACTCAGATACCACCCTTCCCCTCAAAAACACAACCATACCCTTCAGAAATATTTGAATTTTTACTGGGGACCTCAGAAGGACAAAAGATCTTTAGAATCGAAAGTGAGAAAACTCTCAAGGGTGAAATTTGAGAACCATGACTGGCATACCAATAACTCACCCATAATCTGTCTTGACCTGAATCATAGTAAATTTACTGTTATCTTGAATAGCTTATGTAAATAGTATTTTATAGAGAAATCTGTCCCTCTAGTCAAAAGACATTTTTATTCAAGTAAGTTTTATTAAAAATTAACTCTATTCAATTCCTTTTTGCTATGTTCTTTCTCTTTCAAACTTTTAAAATCACAATATAATATTCATCCTTTTCCTTTCTAAAGTTTTTCTCTAATACATCTCTCTTAATTTTAATGAATTAATCACTTTCACAAAAGACTTTAATAAATGTTTTTAACTTTCTCTTCAAGTAAAGTTATATGTTTATTTTCTCACCCCTCATCCAAACATGTCCAAATATGTGAGTTATTTACTGGAAAGTATTTCCCACTTTGCAATTAATCACTGTTTGCAGAGAGGAAAAATAAAAAGTCATAATTGTTTCATAGATAGGATTTTCTTCTTGTCCAAGACTATTCTAGCATCTTCCAATTTAAATCTTATATAGATTTTAAAATGTAAGGAGTGGATCCTAAGAGTTCTTATTATAAGAAAAAAAATTTTATAACTCTGTGAGATGATGGATCTTAACTAAACTTATTAAGGTAATCATTTCAAAATAAATATGTCATTATGATTAACACTGTAAACGTATTTTAAACATGAAAAGATAAAAGTGGAAGAGTGGATGGACAAAATTAGTTAGAGAAGATTATAAAGCTAAAAAGGAAACAGCGAGAAAATGAAAGAAGTAAAGACTGAATGGAAAAACATTTAACAGGGTCATGGGGTTGTATCTAAAGACTTTGTTGCTGATTTTTATCCCAGGCTCATCCCTTTCTAACCATAAGTCTTTTCAGAATTGATTTGTTACTCACTCCATCTCCATATTCACTGCTTTCCCTGTTTTAGATCTTGTAAAGATGGCAGTAGACTAAAGATAAGCAAGAACTTTATTTCAAGGAAAAACCCCTATAAGTAACTTAGTGATTTTATTAACTACCAGGTTATTACCTTCTATAACTCACATAGTTGGCTGGTGAGATCAAGTCTTTTATTCTGTTAGATATTTCAGCCTTTAAGAAAGCAAGCCCCATGCATATGTGCTTACTCCAACACACAAACAGGATCACAGGAGTGAAGACGTTGGGAAGAGCTAATCTCAGCCCTGTCATTCAAATGACACGGTATCGAATCCTCAGGAACGAAAGCACCTTCCCTTGCATCTCCTAATGCTGGTAGGTGGATTCAAATCTTAAGGCAGTGCTCCTCGTCCTAGTCCAGTGCTCATTCCACATCACAATTTTCCTGAAATAAAGCCGAGTTCAGCCTGCACTTTGTCTGTTTGTTGCTCTAAGACAACAGCAGACGCTCTGACTTCCACCAGCAGAAGCAAACAGCATCGTCTGTACAGCTCAGATTTCTCTAACTGCTGGAGTTTATCACATGAAGGGCTTGGAGGGCCATGAGCCCAAGACTCAAATTTAGACTTCACTATTTTACTTTATCTTAGATTAACATTCAGTTACAGAAAGACATAAACCGAACTGAAAGACATTTCCCACACAACTTCAAACTTGGATCCCTTCCAGACCACCCTGTAGGGCACCAGGATCCCATGAATAATACAATCATGTTGTATGATACTTTTTGTGTGTACGTGCATGTGCTACTGACATTGATTTGTTAGATATAGTTATGTAAACTACATACCTGTTTTTGCATTTCACTTCTTCATATACCAGAAGGTTCAAAAATGAAAATGCTCAGAACTCTGGATATCTGAGAAGCTCTGCTGACAGGAATACCAGATTGTGTTAGGAAAATAGGGAATTCCTCCAACACAGAGGCACCATTCACTATGCACACTCATCCTCTGCTGGGTGTTCTATTTGGAGTTTTGTTAATATTACACCATGTAATATGTCATCCTCATGACATAGGTACTGTTACAGCACCCAGTTTATAGATGAGGAAAGGAGGTTTAGGTTAAGGGCTCTAGCATAGACGACTAGTATATAACTGAGGCAGGACTAGAGAGAGAACCCAGAGAAGGAAATGGCAACCCACTCCAGCGTTCTTAGCAGCAGCAGCAGCAGAGAGAGAACCCAGTCCTGGCTGACACCAAAGCCATATTCTTACCCCTCTGGATCACCCCCTCTCAAGGTGGGTTAATTTACATGACAAAACCCTACTGGTTCAGAAAAATCCATGGAAAGTCTTCAACCCCCACCTAGTGACCTATTGAAACTAAAGTGTTAGTCACTCAGTCGTGTTTGACTCTTTGCCACCCCATGAAATGTAGCCCACCAGGCCCCTCTGGCCCACAGAATTCTCTAGGCAAGAATACTGGAGTGGGTAACCATTCCCTTCTCCAGGCGATCTTCCTGACCCAGGGACCAAACCCAAGTCTCCTGTATTGCAGGCAGATTCTTTACCATCTGAGCAATTAACCACATAATAAGCTCTTCCCCTCAGCCCATAGTGCTCTTATTAACAAGGAGGAAGTGAGATACTCCAGCCTATGCCAGAAACAGTCTGTGTAATAGTCAAGTGTGTGCATTATATTCAGAGCTTAATGTTGGAGACGCGAGGACTAACTGCTGGTTGACTTACCTGTAATCCTGTACCCTTTCTCTCACCTCTGTTTCTAACACATTTTTCATACTAGCCATTTTTCGGTCCCAGTTTTACATGATAATCTATTGAATTAGTGCATTTATGGCCAATGGCAACCCACTCCAGTGTTCTTGCCTGGAAAATCCCAGGGACAGGGGAGCCTGGTGGGCTGCCGTCTATGGGGTCGCACAGAGTTGGACACGACTGAAGCGACGCAGCAGCAGCAGCAGCATGGCTTATTCCTCAGCTTTTCTGCCTGCTTCCAAATAATAACCAAATCTGGTTTCTGTTTCTCTATTAACTCCAAAAGACAATGGTTTTGTCCAGTATGCTCTCAGCCTCCATGATACACCAAACCACATCAAAGCCTAAAGTTATGTGTACTACTTACCTAGCACTCACACTCACATGTGTGATGGATCAGCCATGTCTGACCCTTTGTGACCCCATGGACTGTAGCCTACTATGCTCCTCTGTCTATGGGATTTTCCAGGCAAGATTACTAGAGTGGGTTGCCATGCCCTCCTCCAGGGGATCTTACCAGCCCAGAGATCAAACCCTTGTGTCTTCTGTATTGGCAGGCAGGTTCTTTACCACTAGCTCCACCTATGAAGAGCTCACCCAGAAGTGGGACCAGGTAAAGGCAGAAAAATGGTTCATTTGTCCCAGTGTCTCACTCTATTCACTCCATGTATAAGTCTCTTCTGCTCTATTCTCCCCAGACCTCTTCTGCCCACATACTACTCTGAATTCCTATAGTTAGGAAAGATCATGATATTACTAACTATACGATTGACTGGTCACTGTTCCTTATCCTGCAGAGGACTCCTGGAGGGAACAATGCCCTTGGTAGAATTTCAGACACTGTATACCTGGTAGGGAGAGTTTTTGGTAGGAGTATTCATTATAATAGTTAAGCATTATTTGGTTACACAAAGTTGACCCTTCTTGGAGCCAAGCGCAACTCAGAGGATGGCCAGGTTTCTGCCTGCTTCCCTGAGGCAGAATGAGGCACCCTAGCAAAGAACAGAAAACCCAACCCACCCAATGAGAACAGACAGGCTTCAAGGGCAGGCTTCAAGTGCAGGCCGAGAAACAGAACACACAGTTTCCAGAGGATTCACAGCAACAGAGAAAGGAAGTGGTCAGTCAAGCTTCATCAACTGGAAGGAGTGTCCCAACAGGCAAGCGTAGGGAGATTCACCCTGGAGCAGGTCATGCTCTGAGACCCCAACCGGAAAGAGCCATGGGGAAACTTAGCAGCCAGGCTGAGGGGCAGGAGCACTGCTTGAATTCTTGGCAGGAGGAATTACCAGACCAACAGAGGTCCCTGACTCTAAAGGGACCAAAATACGAGGCATGTGTCTGAGATATCAGTTCAATTAAGTTCAGTCGCTCAGCTGTGTCCAACTCTCTGTGACCCCATAGACTGCAACACACCGGGCCTCCCTGTCCATCACCAACCCCCCCAGTTTACTCAAACTCATGTCCATTAAGTCAGTGATGCCATCCAACCACCTTATCCTCTGTTGTCCCTCTCTTCTCCTGCCTTCAATCTTTCCCAGCATCAGGGTCTGTTCAAAAAAGTCAGGTCTTCGTATCAGGTGGCCAAAGCATTAGAATTTCAGCTTCAGCATCAGTCCTTACAATGAATATTCAGGACTGATTTATTTTAGGATGGACTGATTGGATCTCCAATGAATATTCAAGACTGATTTCTTTTAGGATGGACTGAATGGATCTCCTTGCAGTCCAAGGCACTCTCAAGAGTCTACTCCAACACCACAGTTCAAAAGCATCAATTCTTCCGAGATATCAATTTGGCTCAAAGAATAAGACAAGAATCTATCTCTTACCTATAAATGGGAAGCGAGAGTCTCGGGATAAACTTCCTTAATCAGAATAGAGACACAGTTCAGAGCCAGACTCGCATTCTGACCCCTGGACAGAGGACTACAGGTTCTCTGCGTGTTGTCAGAATGAAGACTTGGGTGTTGCTGGCCCAGCAACTGAAAGAATGGTGGTCCCAGTTTGGAAGTCTGAGAGTTAGATTGGGCCATAAGCCTATGTAACACTTTAAGCTAATGAGAAAAAGGCGTCCTGTGCACACAAAGGTAAACCTGTTAGCACAGCTCTCAGCAAGTGGACATCTTTATGTTCTTTATAAAAAGATGCCCATCCCAGTTGGGCACAGACTTGTGCAGGTCACCGCCTGGTATCTGGAACATAGCTAGATTCTAGCCACCTTCTTATTCCTCAATCAGCCACCCCTGGGCAGTCAACAACCTGTCCAACCATACCCAGATGACCTGGAAAGTATCATACAATGGCTTAACAGTAGGAGAAAGCCTATTCTGGAAAAGTCTACAATCAGGGGCAAGGAAAGGATTTTCCTTCTCTCCTCTAAGGTATAACCAAGCCTCGTCCACGTACCCCATCAAACATAAAAAGTGGAATCAAGAGGAATGTGCATCAGCAGCTGATCAAAAGACTTATTTCCTCTCAGAAAGAACATTTCAATATGAATTCAAGCTAAGTAATCTGAGAAACTCCAAAATTAATGCTTTGGCAAAAACATGCATTTCATGACTTTCTTTTCATAGACCAGTTATGTTCCTTCTTTGTTTTTTTCCAGGCCTGCCTAATGAGAGTTTTTATTATCTATGACCAAGTGGAAGATAAGTTGGACAGATGCACCATTCTGAGGCCAAGATCCTCACAGCAGGTTTTTGTTTCTAGAAGCAACATCTGGCTGTATGGCTCTTTTCCCCTTGGAGATGCAGCGGCTGTGGACGTGGCCGGCTGCTCAGTTTGTTTGCAGCTGTAGAAATGCATCCCGAGTTGTTTCTGGCATAAGCTACAGCTGGGCAACATCTGACTTGGTCCTTCCACAACCTCCCCCATCCTTTTATATAAAGCAGACCCCAAAGGAGTTGAGGCAAGATTCTGGATGATGTCAGCCCTCTGGCCCTATGCCCTCAGTAGACATTGAAAGTGAGGCCCAGTGATGTAGGGACCAGCATTCTGTACCATGTGAAGGTTTAGGAAAGAGCATAATCGCATCAGTCAGGCAGGAGCTGGGGGGGAAATGAGTTTCTGTTCACAGGGGAGATGAAATGAAAAATCTTTTTGGAGCATGGGACTTTCCTGTCAGTAATGCCTGAAGATAAAGAATGAGGAGAGGAACCTATAAAGATGCTCATGAGAGAAAGGAGGCCAACAGTCCCCAAAGGTTCCAGGAATACCTTTGAATTGGAAGAATTCTGATAACTTTTTGAAAACAATGTTTTCACTTTCCAAATGATACATAGTCACTGAAGAAACTATAGAAAAAGAAAGTAAAAAATACACACCTAGAGAGAATCTTATTTCTATCATCCAAATTCAGCCCATTTAGATTTCCTTCCTATCTTTTTTTTCCTCCCAGTATATAGAATGAGGAGAGGATCACCCTAGATTCACTCACATATGATATGTGTTTTTGTATACATTATTTAGGCTCAGAGGTCACTGAAGAAACATTTTCAAAAAGGAAACAGAATCAGTAATAAATAAGTAAATAAAAATAAAGATTGGATTTAGATAATGAGAAGGAAGAAAAAGTTGACGTAAACTAATTTATATAGCCTGGGAAACTAGCAGGATGACAATACAAATAGTAGAAATTCTGAAGCTGGACCTTAGAGCTTGTCTAGTTCTTTGTTACTCAAAGTGTGGTCCTCAAACCACCAGCATTATCTGGGAGTGTGTTAGGAGTGCAGAATCTCCTCCTCCACCCCAGACCTACTAAATCAGAACCTGCATTTTCCAAAGACCTTTGGGGAGCTCATTTGTGCATTAAAGATCAAGGATCCTTGGTTTAGAACAATTTCCTCCCCTACCCAGAGAGGTAAAATCTGACCATAGTCACACACTTGTTAACCACAGCCCGGGTTTCTGTGTCTTTCTACTAAACCAAAATTGGTACTATCCAACTAGTAATAATAATAAATAATATTAATCGGTGATGTCAGGAAGCAACAGTTAGAACTGGACATGGAACAACAGACTGGTTCCAAATAGGAAAAGGAGTACGTCAAGGCTGTATATTGTCACCCTGCTTATTTAACTTCTATGCAGAGTACATCATGAGAAACGCTGGATTGGAAGAAACACAAGCTGGAATCNCAGGAGGAGAAGGGGATGACAGAGGATGAGATGGCTGGATGGCATCACGGACTCGATGGACGTGAGTCTGAGTGAACTCCGGGAGATGGTGATGGACAGGGAGGCCTGGCGTGCTGCGATTCATGGGGTTGCAAAGAGTTGGACACGACTGAGCGACTGAACTGAACTGATGTGCCAGGAATTATTCAAATTGTTTTACATTTAATCCTTATAACAACCCTACTAGTGTCCCTATTTTATAAATAATTTTTAAATAACTTACCCAAGGCCAGATAGTAATTAACAGAGCTGAGACAGCTCCATTACTTGAGCTCCTAACCACTGAACTAGATGGGTCGATGGACCATTTTGCTATACTTTAGCTTAACTTATCTGACACATATCACACTTGAGTATGTTAGAGACCTACACAAGGGACAGTGTGCAGAGATATATGGATCTGAACCGAAAAGTCTAGTTCCAAAGCCCCCACCTGCTCTTAATGAATCACTAGGCCAGCAGAACTGCAAAAGAGAACAGTACGTCCTGCTGTCTTAAAACCACTACAGCCAATGTAAGGAGTCTTAATCTGCAAGAAGTCACCTATATGTTAGGCTTCCTTTCTATTGAGTTTTCTATTATTTTCTATTTACCCATTATTGATTTCTTCTCCCAATTTATTCATTCACCTTAATATTTTATCATGCCTAATTTTTCTTTATTTGTTATTATAGCACTGCTCAGAAGACTATGTCAGAAGACAGTCTCTGCCCTCCTAGATTTTGCAATGCAAAAAGAAAGATAAAGATTAAATAAATAATTATATGAAATGTAAATATATTGATAATATATATTATTTATATGAATATGTTTAAATTCAAGTAGTGCTATGAAGGAAAATTACAAGTGCTGAGAAAAACTAGCATGGGCTGGTGGCCTCATCTTGGAGTCAACCTTAGTCAGGTCTACCCACTTCCTGCAATTTCACACACGCATTACCTTCCTTCATCATTGTCTCTCCACCTAAACATCAAACTCATTTTACAAATAGTCACATTTTTTTCAAATCAGAAAACTTTCTAACATCCCCGTTAAATTCAATACCAGAATTACTTTCCTACTGCTGTTATAACTAATTACCACAAACTAAGTGGCTTAAAACAAATTTATTATTTTAAAGTTCTGCAGGTAAGTAGTCCAAAATGGATCACCCTCGTGGCTAAATCGCTAAAATCAAGGTGCGGTAGGGCCTCGTTCCTTTTAGAGGCTCTCGAGAGGACTGGCTTCCTGGCCTTTCCTGGCCTTTAGAGGCTCTCCCCTTCTGGCCAGCAGCTGCATAACCCTGACCGCCACTTCTGTTGTCGCACCTCCTTCTCTGTGATTCTTCTACCCCCTCTTTCACTTATGGGAACCCCTTACATTGAGCTTATCTGGATAATTCAGGATGATGGCCCTAGCTCAAGAGTCATCACTTAATCCCATCTGCAAAGTTCCCTTTGCCATGTGTAATAACACAGGTTCAGGAGACTGGGAGGTGGATGTGTCTGGGGGGACAACAGCAGGCTCCTGCTGTGTCCCTCACCCTGTTCCTAGGCTGTGTCTGCACCTAGTAGCTTCATCCTATCACCACTGTCTCCTTCTCATTCTTTCCCCTCATAATACAACCACGTAATGATTCCAGTAACACACCAGCTAAACAGGAAGAAGGAAGCATAATGGGGCAACCTCTGAACCACACTTTTCCACTGCCGCATAGCCTTTCTCCTTTTTTTTTCAAACAAAGCTTTTGTCTTGGACTTGATTTTCTAAAAAAAGCCAAAACAGCACATTTCCTGATTCAGAATGTGCCTACAAAACAAGAGAAAGACTGTCGTTTTTTCCAGGTAACTTTTATAAAGGAAAAAGTTACACTGAAAGTTCATTATATTGGTAGAGACATTGGGAAGGTTGATTAGAATGGATCAAAAGGAACTTTGACTCCAAAAATCTATCCCCAAAACAATTAGAGATGAAACACAATGATGTACAGTCATTTAAAACTGAAGAGGTGAAAACAACCTAATTATTCAAGGTTACAGGATTGAAAAAAAAAGATTGCAGGATTGAATTATTATATGTTTGTGCAGTGGTTCACTCTGTAGCCTTTTAAATAATATTGTGATACATATTAAGTGACATGGAAATAGAGTAGTGATATCAATTTTCAGAACCATGCAGCATGGTTAATTAATATACATGATTATGTTCAGAATTATATAACTAAGATAACCATGGCGTTCTTTTTTTTAGTTCTTTTGGCTTTATTTGCGATTTTCTAATTGTTCCACTATAACTTAGATTACTAAGCAATAAAAAAGCAGATCTTTTCAAGTAGGGTTTACTGATGAAAACATACAGATATTTAATCATTAAAATAATAGCAATAATAACCAGAATGCATTTAGTTATTTTCATTTTGCAAAGCACATTCTTATGCAAATTTTATACCCACTAAATGATTTGGACACTAGCCAGGAATATTTATATCCTAAACAATCAATGAGAATCCACATAGCCATAAATAGCAGGCACAAGATTGCTTTTACTATCTATCCCTCTCCCCATGATCCCTATGCTCTTGTCACACAGAACTCCCACCATTCTTTCAAACGTGCAACACTTATTGTCACCAGAGGACCTGTACACTGACTGTCCCCCCTGCTTGAAATACTCTTCCCACAGACCTTCACATGGCTGGCTCTTTCTTATCATTTAAGAATCAACTCAAATGGCACCTCCTCCTCCTCAAAGAATTCTTTCCTCACTACCTCGACTAAAGCATTGCCCCCACCCCTTCTCCCAGACAGTTTTCATGGCTCCTGTCTGAAATGATTTTCCCCTTTAAAGTGTCTTTTTGTTTACAGTGTGCATCTTCTCCCCACTCCCATCCTTTTCTTCCCCCGAAATGCAAAGCACATGAAAACAAGGCTATTTTTTGCTCTGTTCACTAATTCCTAGAACATGCCTCATACACAGGAGGTACTCAACACATTTTTTGTTAAATAAAAGAATTACCAGAAAACTGTATCTATTGCCTTATAGAACATGGGCTACAGGAGAGTTTTATTTTTCTTTGCAGCACTCAGTTCCTTACCATGATTCTGGAAGGTTCTTTACTTTTTTAATAGAATCATCATGTATAGAGTGAAATACACAGATCTTAAGTGTACAATTTGGTGAATTTTGACAATTATATAAGCTCACTTAACCCCAACCAATATATATAGCTTTTAAATCACTCTAGCAAGTTTACTTTGCAAACCCTTCTAGGCGTCTCCACAGAGGCAATAATTATTCTGATTTCTATCACTATAGATTGGAACTCCCTGTTCTGGAGCTTAATATAAAAGAAATAATATAGTACTATGCTCTTTTTTTGGCTACATGCTTTCATTCATTATACTTCTAAGATTTGCCCATATTGTTGCATTTAGCAATAATTTATTCATTCTCAATACTGTGCAGTATTACATTGTATGAATATTTTTCTATTCTTTTATTTGCAGACATGTGACTTAGTCCCAGTCTGGGTTATTATAAATAAAGCTGGTAGAAACATCCTTGTATAAGCATTTTTGTTAATATCCATTTTCATTTTTCTTGGTGAAATAACCAGGAATAGGATTACTGGGCTATACAGTAATTATATATTTTATACAAAAAACTGTCAAACTGTTTCTCCAAAATAGCTGTGCTGTTTTACATTAACACTAGCAAAGCATGGAAGCTCTGTTGTTTCACATTCTCACTGACAGTTGGTGTTGTCAGTCTTTTTAACTTGGAACATTCTGGCAAGCATGACATGACATACCCGTGTGGTTCTAAATTGCACTCTCCTCATGACAAATCATGTTGAGTACCTTTCATGCATTTATTGTTCAGTTTTATATCTTCTGAATAAAATCCCTGCCTGTTCAGCTATTTTGCCCATTTTCTCATGTGGATGGTGTGGGTTTTCATTTCTTCGCTATAGCAGGTGTTTGTTATATACTGGTTGTGAGTTCTTTGCCAGATGCATAGATTATAGCTACTGTCTCCTAGTCTGTGACTTACCTGTTCATTTCCTTAATGATGCCTATAGATAAACTGAGGCTTTCAACTGAAGCCCAGTTTATCTTTTTATTCCATAGCTAATGCTTTTTGTATCCCACTAAGAAATCTTTGTATGCCCCAAAGTCAGAAAAATACTGTCCCATTTTGAATCAATATTATGTATGGTATATATTAGGAATTAGTACTCATCTTTCTCATATACTTACCTTGTTCTTTCAGTACCATCTGCTGAAAAAACATCATTTTACCTAGAATTGCTATGGTGTCTTTGTTGAAAATTAATTGACCATAAAAAAAGAGCAGATCTATTTCCAGACTACTGTATTCTATAGTTCTATTTTTCTATCCTTAGTTTAATATCATGCTAGCTTGATTGCTGTATCTTCATAGTTAATCTTAGAATTGGGTAATGTAATTTCTCCAATTTTGTCCTTTTTTTAAGGACTATTAGTAATTTCTATTTCTTATACAAGTTTTATAAGTTGTATATTTCAATTAAGTTATTGAATATCTTGACAGTTATTCATAATATTCTTCTATACTTTCAGTGTCTGAGATTTGTAGTTAGGTCTTAACTTCTACTCCTGCTAATAATAATTTGTAAGTTTTTTTCCCATCTTCATCAGTTTTGCTAGGAGTACATCAATCCTATTAATCCTTTAAGATTCAATTTGGGCTTTGTTGCTTTTCTCTATTTGGCTGTTGTGTCTGGTTACTTTAAAGATTTTCTCTTGTTTTAACTGATTTTTAGCAATTTGACTTGGATTGTCCAAGGTTTTCTTTAGAGTTTGTCAAGCCTCATGGATCTATGAGTTAATGACTTTATCATATTTGAAAAATTCTTTGCCCCATTTTCTCTCTCTTCTCCCTCCTCTTGTATTCCAAATGTGTCATGATTGTGGACTGCTTAAAATTATTCTACAGGTTACTCTTCTGAAACTTTTTCTAATCTCTTCACTTTAATTTGGGTAATTTTTATTGGAATGGTTTTAAGTGTACTGATCAACAATCAATGTCCTGTCTAGTTTGAACCCATACACTGCTATTTTTTAGTTCAGAAATTACCTTGCTCTAGTTACAAGTAAGAAACTACCCTTCATTTCTGACCCATGAGTTCTGTGACTTCTACCAACATCCATGAAATTGTGGCAGACTCACTTGTTAGCTTGCAAGTACATGGGCATGAATCGGAACAAACTCTGGCAGATGGTTAGGACGGGGAAGCCAGGCGTGCTGCAGTCCACGGGGTCAAAAAGAGTCAGACATGACTTAGCAACTGAACAAAACAAGAACAGTAAAATCTCAGATGCTCACAGTCTGATAACCAGAATTTAAGCTAAAAATTGTTTGGAGACTATAATTAAAGGTATTATTTTATTCATCTTTATATGTAACTGTGGTAGAACCATGGAATTCACTCCCACAGGAATATGTGAAGCAATATTTCTCTCTGTTTCTTAGCTCTTCATCCATTGCAGCTTACTCAACAATCTTCAAGGACAGTGGGGATCAAGCAATTTGCTTTGGTCTCTAATCCTCTTCCAGATTCCAGTTCATTCCACCTGCCCATTAATCATCTAAGGCTTGAGTGATTTCTTCTCATCCCTACAAGATTTCTCAATCTATGGCAGGTTTGCAACACCATCTGCCCAAACAGAGACGGACAACTTGATCCAAGGTATAAAAGCTGCCATATGTTACCTGTTCATCCATAAAGAACTCCTTCCTCTCTTTTTCTCCTTTTCTTTATTTCTTTCTCTCTTTCAACTAAGATTTAAGTTCTTCACAGATTCCGGCATTCTGGCAAATAACAAGTTCTTCACCCTTCTCCACTAGCCCCAAATAAAAAATAATAATTTTTATTTTATCTGGCTTTTTAGTTGTTGTACCATCAGTTCAGTTGTTACTCGGTCATGTCCAACTCTGCAGCCCCATGAACTGTAGCTGAACTGTAGCACGCCAGGCCTCCCTGTCAATTGCCAACTCCAGGAACTTGCTCAAACTCATGTCAATCAAGTTGGTGATGCCATCCTACCATCTCATCCTCTGTTGTCCCCTTCTTCTCCTGCCCTCAATCTTTCCCAGCATCAGGGTCTTTTCCAATGAGTCAGTTCTTCACATCAGGTGTCCAAAGTATTGGAGCTTCAGCTTCAACATCAGTCTTTCCAAAGAATATTCAGGACTGATTTTCTTTAGGATTGACTGGTTGGCTCTCCTTGCAGTCCAAGAGACTCTAAAGAGCCTTCTCCAACACCACAGTTCAAAAGCATCAATTCTTCATTGCTCAGTTTTCTTTATGGTGTAACTCTCATATCCATACATGATTACTGGAAAAACCATATCTTTGACTATATGGACCTTTGTTAGTAAAGTAATGTCTTTGCTTTTTAATATGATATCTAGATTTGTCATAGATTTTCCTGCAAATAACAAGTATCTTTTAATTTCATGGCTGCAGTCACCACCTGCAGTGATTTTTGAGCCCAAGAAAATAAAGTCTATCACTGTTTCTACTCTTTCCCCATCTATCTGCCTTGAAGTAAAGGAACTGTTGTTGTACCATCAGTTCAGTTCAGTTCAGTCACTCAGTCATGTCTGACTCTGCGACCCCATGAATCGCAGCACGCCAGGCCTCCCTGTCCATCACCATCTCCCGGAGTTCACTCAGATTCATGTCCACTGAGTCAGTGATGCTATCCAGCCATCTCACCCTCTGTCGTCCCCTTCTCCTCCTGCCCCCAGTCCCTCCCAGCATCAAAGTCTTTTCCAGAGAGTCAACTCTTCGCCTGAGGTGGCCAAAGTACTGGAGTTTCAGCTTTAGCATCAGTCCTTCCAAAGAAATCCCAGGGCTGATCTTCAGAATGGACTGGTTGGATCTCCTTGCAGTCCAAGGGACTCTCAAGAGTCTTCTCCAACACCACAGGTCAAAAGCATCAATTCTTTGGCTCTCAGCCTTCTTCACAGTCCAACTCTCACATCCAAACATGACCACAGGAAAAACCATAGCCTTGACTAGACGGACCTCAGTTGACAGAGCAATGTCTCTGCTTTTGAATATACTATCTAGGTTGGTCATAACTTTCCTTCCAAGGAGTAAGCATCTTTTAATTTCATGGCTGCAATCACCATCTGCAGTGATTTTGAAGCCCAAAAAATAAAGTCTGACACTGTTTTCCCATCTATTTCCCATGAAGTGATGGGACCAGATGCCATGATCTTCATTTTCTGAATGTTGAGTTTAGGCCAACTTTTTCACACTCCACTTTCACTTTCATCAAGTGGCTTTTTAGTTCCTCTTCACTTTCTGCCATAAGGGTGGTGTCATCTGCATATCTGAGATTATTGATATTTCTCCCAGCAATCTTGATTCTTGTAACATATCAGGGAGTAAATAGCTTTCCTATTCTTCTATATCACAACCAGAAGTTTCAACCCTGATTCTGATATATACCTTTGCAATGTAATGTATAAGAACTCCAAAGATATTTTAAACAAAGACTCAGGAGCTGTATCATTGTTCTTGGGTATATGCATTTAAGGGCTTCCCTGGTAGTTCAGCTAGTAAAGAATCACCTGCTATGCAGGAGAATCCAGTTTGATTCCTGGGTTGGGAAAATCCCTTGGAGAAGGGATAGGTTACCCACTCATTTTCTTGGGCTTCCCTGGTGGCTCAGATGGTAAAGAATCCACCTGCAATATGGGAGACCTGAGTTCGAACCCTGGGTCGGGAAGATCCCCTGGAGGAGGGCATGGTAACTCACTCTAGTATTCTTGCCTGGAGAATCCCTATGGACAGAGGAGCCTGGCAAGCTACAGTCCATGGGGTCTAAAGAGTTGGACACAACTGAGCAACTAAGCATAGCACAGCACATATGTGTTTAAATTCAGCTCAACAACACCTTTTAGATGTAATCAACAAGCTTTACCCACTAGACTAGTGTAGTTAAGTGACAACTCACAGCTGCTGATGCTGGGAAAGATTGAAAGCAGGAGGAGAAGGGGACAACAAAGGAAGAGATGGTTGGATGGCATTACCACCTCGATGGACATGAGTTTGAGCAAGCTCCAGGAGTTGGTGATAGACAGGCAAGCCTGGGGTGCTGCAGTCCATGAGATCGCAAAGAGTCAGACACAACTGAGTGACTAAACTGAACTGAACTAACAGCTGCTAGCAGTGCTGCTCACTAAGACTCACAGGGATTTTACTTTGCTTAGAATGCTAATCCTCAGTGACCAAAAAAACGAGAAATTTAAGAGTTAGATTTGATTGCATGCTTAACACTAAGGACAGAAAGCAACTATAGAAATGATGTTAAGAAAAGGTCTTTTTATATCATCATATTGAAAAAGACATAAAAATGTTGAACTGATGTTGTTGAAAATCAATAATTTAGCACAACAGGGATCATCCACCTTCAAAATCTGAAAATTTAGCTGTACACTGTAGTAAAACCTCCTTAAAATGCCCCCACTGTTTTATGAGTTTGGTCTTTACTGAGAGTTGAATTCGTCCTACAAGTACCCATGGGTAAGTAAATAGAGACTTTATTTCCCATCAGATCAGAGACCATAGCAGAGCAAGCCATGGCTTTTTTAAGCACCCTGTCCCACAAAACTGGAAGAGACAGATCATCCACTACCAACTAACCTCCTGGCTTTTCAGTTATAATAGCACCCACTACTACTCAACTCACTTCCTCTGTAGTATAAAAGTACTTTATCTAAATAAACATCTATGAACATCTACTGCATATCTAACATAAATGAAACACTAAGGATGTGAGAGTAAATGGGATGCACTCACTGCCCTTGAAGATTTCAGGACGATCTTATCTCAGGTTACCACCTGAAATTTCAGCTCTTCTCAGTCCCCTCCCCTTCCATGCTCCCAATCCCAATCAGTCCCATTGCCTGTCATCCCCAGTGAAGTTTACTTCCCACTGCTGACTGCTTTCCACACCCCTGACTTCGATTTGAAACAATACTGGCCCCTCTACCTTGTGCTGGAAAGCTTGAGCTCACTGTATCTCACAGACTCTCCTTCTGAATTCAGAGGCATCCTAACCCCAAGATCCCAACATATCCTCTTGGTTATACTCCAGAGGAAGTCATTCCCAACCTCCAGTGCCCTCAAGTAAATGCAACTAACATATGCTCACTCATTAAGCCTCCTAGTTCATTGAACACACCCCAAAATGTGACACATTATACCATAGGAAGCTAATGGTATGTATCACGCACTCAGAACCAGACATTCTTCCTTAGTCTTTTAGTCTAATCCTGTACACTCCCTGTCCTGATCTTCCCTTAGGGTAGAATAAAAATAAAAAGACCACAGATCCCATGTAGTGCCTATGTGAATTTCAGACCTGGATCAGAGGATGTCTCAGAATTTAATTTCCCTAGATGCTTTCCAATGCTAGATTTTGAGAAATAGAATTGCCTAGTATTTGTGGTAAACTGTTCAGAGAGATGGACATAACAGTAGCTCCCATCTCATCAGTTCAGTCCAGTTCAGTTCAGTCACTGTCATGTCCGACTCTTTGTGGCCCTATGGACTGCAGCATGCCAGGCCTCCCTGTCCATCACCAACTCCCAGAATCTACTCAAGCACATGTCCCATCTCATACACCTTTTGCAATTAGAGTTTTCTACTACTCTCATGAAGCTATGGAGCCTCCTGTGAGATCTGCACTGACCCTCTGACTTGATTTTACCTAAAGACTGCAGTAGAAGTGAAGATGTGTGCTTTCTAAGACCAGGCTTTCAGAGACCTTGTACCTTCTAATTCTGTGATACTGGAACACTCCCTATTGGAATCCTGTCTTACATGCCTTAAGGAAGCCTAAGCTAATCACATGGCAAAGCCACAAGATAAAAAATCATAGTGTCCCAATTGCAACTTCAACTGAACCCAGACTTGAGCCAATCTGACATCCGAAGGTAGGCATATCAGTGACTCTAGACAACAGAAGAACTGCCCAGCCAATCCACAGAATCAAAAAAAAAAAAGGTACATTTTGGGATGGTTGTTACACAGCAATGAAACCTGAAATAATATTTAAAGGCATTATTTAAGGAACAACGATGTCTGGGTTTGTTTCCTACTTACTCTTTCACTTATTAGCTTTGTAGCCTTAGGCCAGTTATCCAACCTCTCTATGGAATTAAATGTTGACCTCTTTTTTCATAGTAATACAATTTTCACTTGGTACACAACAACTCGGCTAGACCTCATTTTCAAGCTTCCCTTACATTTAGTCACTATGTAGCTAAGCAATGTGAGCAGAATACACATTTACCATTTCTTGGCCTGGACCTTAAGACGTCAGACATGCACTTCTTCATACTCTCTTCCCTTTCTGCAGGACTGGACAATGGATGTGCCCATAACCTGGCTTCAGCATGCAACGACAAAGACAACCTCCTAGAAGACAGTGCAGAAACAAGGAGAAAGGAAACTGGTTCCCTGAATGGCTACATAGAACAGAAATACCCACCTAGACTATAGTACAAGGGAAATAGGCATCTATACTCTTTAAGCGAAGATCATGACATCCGGTCCCATCACTTCATGGCAAATAAATGGGGAAAAAATGGAAACAGTGAGAGACTTTATTTTCTTGGGCTCCAAAATCACTGCAGACAATGACTGCAGCCATGAAATTAAAAGATGCCTGTTCCTTGGAAGAAAAGCTATGACAAAACTTATACAGTGTGTTGAAAAGCAGAGACATTACTTTGCTCACAAAGGTCCGTATAGTCAAATGTATGGTTTCGCCTTGTGAGAGTTGGACCATAAAGAACGCCGAACACTGAAGAACTGATGCTTTCAAACTGTGGTGTTGGAGAAGACTCTTGAGAGTCATTGAACTGCAAGGAGATGAAACCAGTCAATCCCAAAGGAAATCAACTTTGAATATTCATTGGAAGGACTGATGCTGAAACTGAAGCTCCAGTACTTTGGCCACCTGATACAAAAAGCTGACTCATTGGAAAAGACCCTGATGCTGGGAAAAATTGAGGGCAGGAAGAGAAGGGGAAAACAGAGGATGAGATGGTTGGATGGCATCATCGACTCAATGGACATGAGTTTGAGCAAACTCCAGGAGATGGTGAAGGACAGGGAAGCCTGGCATGCTGTAGTCCATGGGGTCACAAAGAGTTGGATGTGACTGAGCAACTGAACAGCAATGACTCTTTAAACTGAAGTAGTATTCAGTTTCCTCGTTACAGTATCTTAGTCTTTACCTAATATAATCTCTGCACCTTAGCTTTAAATGCTTGAGGGCAATTTGAAATTGGTTGGCATTCCTTCCATGAAAGGAAAATAACAGGAACATTATAAAAATTATTAGTGTCTTTCAATATTCCCCCACAGGAAAAGTATCTTGCTGTAACTGAACACTAGAAGAGAGTCTAAGACCATGTTGTGTAAGAAAACATCTTATAATTTATTATAAAGTGCAATGTATTCAAGGCCACAAAATCTTTTTGTGTAATTTTTAGTTGAGAGATATTCTAAGAGCACTCAAAGTATTCAATCTATTATTGGGCGAGGATTTGTTGCTATTGTCAGCAATGTATATTTTTGAAATGCCCAGTCTCAATACTTGACCAGATGAGGTGAGGTGATGGATGGTAAACATTTTCTTAGTAGTTCATATTACTTAGTAGTTTATTTTCTTAGTCGTTTCTCATTAAGACTCTTGAGAGTCCCTTGGACTGCAAGGAGAACCAAGCAGTCCTTTCTGAAGGAGATCATCCCTGGGATTTCTTTGGAAGGAATGATGCTAAAGCTGAAACTCCAGTACTTTGGCCACCTCATGAGAAGAGTTGACTCATTGGAAAAGACCCTGATGTTGGGAGGGATTGGGGGCAGGAGGAGAAGTGGCCGACAGAGGATGAGATGGCTGGATGGCAACACTGACTCGATGGACACGAGTCTGAGTGAACTCCAGGAGATGGTGATGGACAGGGAGGCCTGGCGTGCTGCGATTCATGGGGTCGCAAAGAGTAGGACACGACTGAGTGACTGAACCGAACTGAACTGAAGGCAATTGATTACTAGATGTGACACACCACTAGAGCATAAGATATACTTGTCTATCTTATAATCCGTTTCATTGCCTTGTGGGTGACCCATGATTGTGGGTCAATCATGAAGACAATATGATTGAATGGAATACATTTTCTATAATTATTTTTAACCCGGTGGAACTCATTTGAGAGTTAAGCAGATAGAAATACAGGACAAGGAGGCCAATTTTTATGGGAGGGGATTAAGCACAAGTACCTTATTTGAATACTTATGCTTAAAAGGAATTCTCTCTGAAATCTCTGTCATTTAGAGCAGTCCTTACACAGCAGGAATTTTGGTAAACTTGTTATAAGCTTTGAGCAGGTATAGAACAAGAAAAAATGTGGCCCAATGTTTATCAGAGTCTGAAAAAAAATCACAAAACTGTACTACTTTATGTGAGTCTGCCAAAATTTATACTGGATGACACATTAGAAGTTTATAAAATAAAAATACGCAAAAGCTTTATGTTATTTTTCATGTTTTATGGCTGTTACAGAATTTGTATTAAAATTTATGATAANTTTATGTTATTTTTCATGTTTTATGGCTGTTACAGAATTTATATTAAAATTTATGATAATAGGTCTAAGAGAATAACCCTTTAATGCAAGAATAAAATGAAAACAAGCATTGTAGTATATTTATTCATAGATACATGAATAGATTCTTAATGTTTTAAGGTCTGTTTGGCATTCTAAGATTGATAAGTGTTGGAAATGTGACATGAGGTATAAAAGCCAATAACCAATTCGAGGATATTCATGAAAGTGAAAGTTTCTCAGTCATCTCTGACTGTTTGTGACCCCATGGACTATACAGCCAATGGAATTCTCCAGGCCAGAACACTGGAGTGGGTAGCCTTTCCCTTCTCCAGGGGATCTTACCAACTAGGGATTGAACCCAGGTCTCCCACATTGCAGGCAGATTCTTACCAGCTGAGCCAACAGGGGAGTTAGGAATGTTAAAATCCTTATGAAGGGGGAAAATAAGGCAATGATAATGTATAAAAAATAGTGTGACTGTATGTTGAATAATACTCAAGACAGCCTTTCTTTGGACAGCCTCTATTTGGTTATTAGGGAAAGCAGGGGTGGTACAGAGACCAGATATTATCTTCTGTCTTCCAGAATGGGCTGAAACCACATCAGGAATTTGATCTGGTGCCACCACTCTTCCAGCTTAACCCCATGGTGTGACTGAGAGATTTACACAAATGCAGCTTAGAGGCTCAACAAATTAATATGGGTTCCATGCCAGGTTCAGTTAACTTGCTTCTAGATTCCTAGTTTATCTTTCTCCTAAGAATCTGGCAATTAAAAAATCAGGCTTTGAGTTGTAGCTTTTAAGGGAAAAGCTTTACCTTAAATTTTAACTCTCTCAGATTTACTTTAACTCTTTACAATTACTTCATATTATAAAGGGACAAAGTGTAACTTTATTCTGAGGAGTCCAGCAAGTGTAGTTTAATGAAGTGACCAAAGTTAACATCACCAATAATCAAGTCAACTGGATCATTTGCCTCCTGACATGGTGCACTGGGAATGATACAATTCTACCTGCGTTAATGAGCTTATCCATAAAACAGAAAGAGTTACAGGAGTAGAAAACAAACATAATTAACAGGGAGTAAGGAGGGGGATAAATTGGAAGATTGGGGTTGATATATACACACTACTTATACCAAATGAATAACTAAAAGGACCTACTATATAGGGCAAGGAACTCTACTCACTACTCTGTAATGGCTTATATAGCAAAAGAATTTTTTTAAGAGTTGATATATTTATATATAAAACTGATTTACGTTGCTGTACCCTGTACCCCTGAAATTAACACAACATTGTAAATCAACTACATTCCAACAAAAATGTTTTTAAATGCAAACCCTAACTTACACAGTATTCCTACCAAAAATGCATAACCTGAGTCCGATCCTGAGAAAACATCAGCTGAACCTGAAGTGAGGAGCATTTTATAAATATCAATCTATATTTTTCAAAAATTACATCTTAAAATACAAATAAAGAATAAGGAACTGCCCAAAGTAGAGGATTTAAAGAGATATGATGACTAAATGAAATGCATGATCTTAGATTGAATTCTGTACTGAAGGGCTGTAGGGAGGGGAAGGATTGCTATGAAGAAACTTGAATATAGGCTGCAAATTATGAAATGGTGTTATAAAGATGCTGTTATTTTCTGAATGTAACCATTGCACTACGGCCATGCATGAGAATGAGCTTATTCTTAGGAAATACAATATTTAAGTATTTAGGAGTAAAGGAATATAAAATCTGCAACATATTCTCAAAAGATGCAAGAAATACCATATAAACATAGAGGGGGATGACACAGTAAAGCAAATGTCGCAAAATGTTAATAATTGGTAAATCTGAATTACCAATGCATGGGAGTTCTTTCTAAAATTCTTTCAATTTTTCTTTAAAGTTATTCTAAATTGCGAAGTGTCTAACCCTATTTTTAAAACACAAAGTTATTAAGACATGAAAGACATGAAAAGTTATTGATTTTAGAGTTTTGCCAAGAGAACACACTGGTCATAGCAAACACCCTCTTCCGACAACACAAGAGAAGACTCTACACATGGACATCACCAGATGGTCAACACCAAAATCAGGTTGATTATATTCTCTGCAGCCAAAGATGGAGAAGCTCTATACAGTCAACAAAAACAAGACAGGAAGCTGACTGTGGCTCAGATCATGAACTCCTTATTGCCAAATTCAGACTTAAATTGAAGAAAGTCGGGAAAACCACTAGACCATTCAGGTATGACCTAAATCAAATCCCTGATGATTATACAGTGGAAGTGAGAAATAGATTTAAGGGTCTAGATCTGATAGATAGAGTGCCTGATGAACTATGGACAGAGGTTCATGACATTGTACAGGAGACAGGGATCAANTGGTTCCAAATAGGAAAAGGAGTACGTCAAGGCTGTATATTTATTGTCACCCTGCTTATTTAACTTATATATAGAGTACAACATGAGAAACACTGGGCTGGAAGAAGCACAAGCTGGAATCAAGATTGCCAGGAGAAATATCAATCACCTCAGACATGCAGATAACACCACCCTTATGGCTGAACGTGAAGAGGAACTAAAAAGCCTCTTGATGAAAGTGAAAGTGGAGAGTGAAAAAGTTGGCTTAAAGCTCAACATTCAGAAAACGAAGATCATGGCATCTGGCCCCATCACTTCATGGGAAATAGATGGGGAAACAGTGGAAACAGTGTCAGATTTTATTTTTCTGGCCTCCAAAATCATTGCATATGGTGATTGCAGCCATGAAATTAAAAGACGCTTACTCCATAGAAGGAAAGTTATGACCAACCTAGATAGCATATTGAAAAGCAGAGACATTACTTTGCCAACTAAGGTCCGTCTAGGCAAGGCTATGGTTTTTCCTGTGGTCATGTATGGATGTGAGAGTTGGACTGCGAAGAAAGCTGAGCACCAAAGAATTGATGCTTTTGAACTGTGGTGTTGGAGAAGACTCTTGAGAGTCCCTTGGACTGCAAGGAGATCCAGCCTGTCCATTCTGAAGGAGATCAGTCCTGGGTGTTCTTTGGAAGGACTGATGCTAAAGCTGAAACTCCAGTACTTTGGCCACCTGATGCGAAGAGCTGACTCTTTGGAAAAGACTCTGATGCTGGGAGGGATTGAGGGCAGGAGGAGAAGGGGACGACAGGGGATGAGATGGCTGGATGACATCACTGACTCGATGGACATGAATCTGAGTGAACTCCAGGAGATGATGATCGACAGGGAGGCCTGGCATGCTGCAATTCATGGGGTCGCAAAGAGTTGGACACGACTGAACGAGTGAACCGAACTGAACTGAATACACTCTATCTGGGTTAATGGTATTAAGGAGTCCTAACACTACAAGCGGTCACAAAGTCAGACATGACTGAGAACTGAACTGACTGAGAACAAAAAACAAAAAAAAAAAGATGTTTAATCTCTTAGCAAACTAAGAATACAGATCATTAGAGCTACTCATTGAACATACAATTTTAAGTGTTCATGGACATGTTCAAAATAGACACTTTTCCAGAGTGTTTTTCTGTTTGTTTTTATTTTTCATGGCCATGTCACTTGGCATGTGGGATCTCAATTCCCCAACCAAGGATTGAAACCAAGTACCCTGCAGTGGAAGGGCAGAATCTTACTGACTGGGCCACCAGGGAAGTCCCCAGAGTGTTGTTCTTTCCTGGTAGTGTCATTGGAAATGTCTAAGGATTGAGATTGTTTCTAGTGGATATTGTTAACCACCTACCATCCAGGAAGATAAACTTTGAAAAGCAGGAGTCTGTACTATACGTGTTGTTGTTCAGTCACTAAGTCATGTCTGACTCTTTGTGACCCCATGAACTGCACACACTAGGCTTCCCTGTCCTTCACTATCTCCCAGAGTTTGTTCCCAACTCATGTACATTGAGTTGGCGATGCTATCTAACCACCTCATCCTGTCACCCCTTCTCCTCTGTCCTCAATCTTTCCCAGGATCAGGGTCTTTTCCAGTAAGTCGGCCCTTCACGTCAGGTGGCCAAAGTATTGGAGTTTAAGTTTCAGCCTCAGTCCTTTCAATGAATATTCAGAGTTTATTTCCCTTAGGAGTGACTGGTTTGATCTTCTTGCAGTCCAAGGGACTCTCCAAAGTCTTCTCCAGCACCACAATTTGAAAGCATCAATTCTTTGGCATTCAATCTTCACATCTGTACATAACTACTAGAAAACTATACCTTTGACTATACCTTTGTTGGAAAAGTGATGTCTTTGCTTTTTAATATACTAAGTTTGTCATGGAGGAGAGTGAAAAAGCTGGCTTAAAACTCAACATTAAAAAAACTAAGATCATGGCATCCAGTTCCATCATTTCATGGAAAATAGAAGGGGAAAAGGTGGAAACAGTGACGGACTTTATTTTCTTGGGCTCCAAAATCACCGCAGAGACTGCAGCCATGAAATTAACAGCTTGATCCTTAGAAGGAAAGCTTGACAAACCTAGACAGCATACTATGTGTGATGCACTCCAAATCCAAAGATCCATGGCTCCTCTACAAAGCATCATTGGGCCCCCATTGCATGTCAGATGCCACATTGTTTGTGGGCTTATTCACAACACAACCATGGTTTCCAATAAACTCTCAGTTCATAAATAGATCACTTCCAGCCCAGACCTCTCTCCTGAGCTGCAACTCCACATGGGCCACAGCCTACTCTATCTCTTCACTGGATGCCTGGCAGACATCTTAGCCTGCACCTGCCAAACTGCACTCTAAATTTGTGTATCCTCCAGTCTTTCTCTCTTTCAATAAGTATGGAATCCTTCTAGTTGATTCGGGCAGAAACATTGGAGTCACCTCCACCATCTTCCATTGTATCACCATGACAGCCTAACCATTACCAAATCCTCTCGATCCTATCTCTAAATATATCTTCACCTACTTTTCTCATCTCCATCTAAGAAAGACAAATAATTTAGTGATTGAGATCATGAAGTATGGAATCAGATTACTTGGATTGAAATCCAAGCTCCAATCTCTCAGCTATGTGTCCCTAGACATGTTACTTTGCTTCATTGTGCCTCAGTTTCTTTATCTGTAAAATTGGGAGCAGTAATAGTATCTATTTCTTTTTAAATTTATTTTATTTTTGACTGCACTGGGTCCTTGTTGCTGCACAGGCTTTCTCTAGTTGCAGCTGCTGCTGCTGCTGCTAAGTCACTTTAGTCGTGTCTGACTCTGTGCGACCCCATAGACAGCAGCCCACCAGGCTCCCCCGTCCCTGGGATTCTCCAAGCAAGAACACTGGAGTGGGTTGCCATTTCCTTCTCCAGTGCATGAAAGTGAAAAGTGAAAGTGAAGTCGCTCAGTCGTGTCCGACTCTTAGCGACCCTATGGACAGCAGCCTCCCAGGCTCCTCCATCCATGGGATTTTCCAGGAAAAGAGTACTGGAGTGGGGTGCCATTGCCTTCTCCGCTAGTTGCAGCAAGCAGAGTCTACTCTCTAGTTGCTGTGTGTAGGCTTCTCATTGCAATGGCTTCTCTTGTTGCAAAGCCTCTAGGGCATGCAGGTTTCAGTAGTTGCAGCTCTCAGGCTCAGTAGTTGCAGCTCTCAGGCAATAAAGTGTGTGCTCAGTAGCTGTGGTGCACAGGCTTAGTTGCTTCATGGCATGTGGAATCTTCCCAGACCAGGGGTCAAATCTTTGTTCCCTGCATTGGCAGGCAGATTCTCAGCCACTAAACCACAGGGCAGCCCTATTTCATAGGATTCTTATAGTAACTGCTCAGTAAATGCTGAACACTACCGTTTCCTTTGCCACCACTCTGATCCAAATAATCATCACCTGTCAGCCTCTAATTCCACAGTTGTACCTCTCTGATCAATACTACTAGAGGATCTTTATTTGAAACAATGATAAAAGTATGTTATTTCCCTGCTTAACGTGTTTCAGTGGCTTTCCACTGCCCTTGATTATAATCTGAACACATTTCCAAAGGCTACATGTCCCTGTATGACCAAGCCTAGTGATTCTCCAAATTTTGACAGCTGAAGACCACATGACGGGCAGTCAGTCGACACAGTGCTACAAATTTCAGGTTAAAAAAAAGACAAAACTCATCCCAATATTAAAGAATAAAAATATAATTTTAAAATAACAATTACATGTAAGTGAGAAGTAGAATATTGTTTGCAGTTTTTTACCAAGTCATCCAGCTCCATGCCAACTTTCATCAGTTTCCATCCAATATAGGTGACTTATTTTCTTCTACTTCATCTCTAATAAGCTGTACAATCCTAAATCACAATTGAATCACAATTGTAGATATCAGGAATGGCAATCAAGGATGGACCTGTCAGAGCACTTAAAACTGAATTAAGCAGAGAATCCAAAAATTATATGATAATTTTTTGCTGAAGATCACTTTCAAAGCTCTGTCAGATGCTAAGTGAAGGAGTACATCAGACACAAGAGCAGAAAGGTTAGCAATTTGAACCAATTTCAAATCTGACAGCATCCAATTCTAACAGCATCTATTCATGTTCTAGTATAGCATTTAGATACGGTTTGCAAATAATACATAATCATTTTTATTTGGGCCCAGTGATGAACATCATCATGTACTAGGGAAAAAAAAAACAGGTTCTCAGCAGTGGAGACTTCTTCACTATAGGTCAATCTTTGTAATGAATCCTGCCATTTTACATTTAAAATCTTGAAATGTTGGCTTTCAAATAATGGACCAGGCTGTTTGAGATTCTGATATCACTGAGATATACCACTTGAAAATAGATTTCAATGATAAAGCTGTCATTACCAAATCATCAAGAAGAAATACTTTTATCTCTTTCCTCATTGCAAAAGCTTGTGAACACCTTTCCTCTCACCAACAATTCTCTCTCTGTCTTCTGAATCTTTATTTTCCTATTTATTAGGTCATTATCATTGGCATAAAAAACTATGCTGTTTTACACTCGTGGTGAATTCATGTCAATGTTTGGCAAAACCAATACAGTATTGTAAAGTAAACTAAAGTTAAAATAAAAATTAAAAAAAATATATGCTGTTATTAATTTATTTAAAAGAGTAAGAATTGGGACCTCCCTAGTAGTTCAGTGGTTAAGACTTCATACTTCCCCCACAAGGGACACTGGTTCAGTCCCTGGTTATGGAAACTTAGATCCGGCATGCTTCACGGAGTAGCCAAATAAAAACATAAAATAAAATAGCTTTTTAAAAAAGAATAAGAAACTTTAATCTCTCTGATCTATCTTTCAAACCTCTTCAGTCAGTTTTACATTCCCATGAAAGTGAAAGTGAAGTGGCTCAGTCGTGTCCGACTCTTTGCGACCCCGTGGACTGTAGCCCACCAGGCTCCTCCATCCATGGGATTCTCCAGGCAAGAATACTGGAGTGG
>SJYQ01005664.1:0-10976 GCA_006410935.1 Redunca redunca | reverse complement strand
AATTATTTGAAAATAAGTTGCAGACAGAATGCTACACTCCCCAATACTTCAGCATCTCCCCACTAAGAAAAAAAAAATGCTCTTACATATCCACAGTACAGTTTTAAAGTTCATGAAATTTAAAATTAATATTATGTTGTACACTCGTGGTGAATTCATGTCAATGTTTGGCAAAACCAATACAGTATTGTAAAGTAAACTAAAGTTAAAATAAAAATTAAAAAAAAAAAACTATGCTGTTATTAATTTATTTAAAAGAGTAAGAATTGGGACCTCCCTAGTAGTTCAGTGGTTAAGACTCCATACTTCCCGCACAAGGGACACTGGTTCAGTCCCTGGTTATGGAAACTTAGATCCGGCATACTTCACGAAGTAGCCAAATAAAAACATAAAATAAAATAGCTTTTTAAAAAAGAATAAGAAACTTTAATCTCTCTGATCTATCTTTTAAACCTCTTCAGTCAGTTTTACATTCCCATGAAAGTGAAAGTGAAGTGGCTCAGTCGTGTCCGACTCTTTGCGACCCCGTGGACTGTAGCCCACCAGGCTCCTCCATCCATGGGCTTCTCCAGGCAAGAATACTGGAGTGGATCCCCTTCTCCAGGGGATCTTCCCGACCCAGTGATCGAACCCGGGTCTCCTGCATTCCAGGGAGACGCTTTAACCTCTGAGCCATTCCCATAAACGTCATCAAAATCACTCTTGTCAAGATTACCAGGGACACTGACACTGCAAAATCCCGCAGCCAGTTGCCAGTCCTCCTCTTGCCTGAATGTTAGCAGCATTCGGCACTGCTGGTTACTACATCGTTGGGAAACACCTTCCTCACTCGGTCTCCTGGACGCCATGTAGTCTTAGGTTCCTCCTTGAGGGGCTCTCCTTGCTCCCCTCAATCTCCTTTGTGCTTCTAACCTCAAGAGGGTTCTCCTTTCTCCAGGGAGGCAAATCTACACCCTAAGCCTCAGTTCTCCCTTAAAATCCAGGACCATATATGTCTCTGTCCAATAGATACACCATTTCCAAAACTGAAATCTTGACCTTGCTAAGTTGCTTCAGTCATGTCTGACTCTGTGCGACCCCACAGATGGCAGCCCGCCAGGCTCCCACATCCCTGGGATTCTCCAGGCAAGAACACTGGAGTGGGTTGCATTTCCTTCTCCAATGCATGAAAGTGAAGTCACTCAGTCGTGCCCGGCTCTAGCGACCTCATGGACTGTAGCCCACCAGGCTCCTCCATCCACGGGATTTTCCAGGCAAAAGTACTGAAGTGGGGTGCCATTGCCTTCTCCGGAAATTTGACCTTAGTTACTCTTAAATCTCCACTTGCAGTCCCAGTTAATGGAAGTGTTATCTTTCTGGTTTCTCAGGCCAGAATCATCAGGGTTCATCTTTGATTCATTTTGTTCTCTCATAGCCTGCATACCATCCTTCAGATCACTATTGTACCCAGAACACAACCTCTTCTCTCATTTTCTCTCTGGCCCAAGCCACCAACATATTTCAACTGGATTATTGCTATTGATCTCCTTGCTTTCACCCTCCAGTAACTTCCAGTCTATGTTCCTCACAGAAGCTAGGGTGATCCTTTTAAAATATGCCTAGTTAGAAGCCACAGAAATGTGTAAGAGCAAATGCAGAATTCCAGAGAATAGCAAGGAGAGATAAGAAAGACTTCTTAAGTGAACAATGCAAAGAAATAGAGGAAAACAGTAGCGTGGGAAAGACGACATTTCTTCAAGAAAACTGGAGATACCAAGAGAAGAGTGCATGCAAAGATGGGCACAATAAAGGACAGAAACTGTAAGGACCTAACAGAAGCAGAAGAGATTAAGAAGAGCTGGCAAGAATACACAGAAGAACAAAAAGATCTTAATGACCCAGATAACTTACAATGGTGTGATCACTCACTTAGAGCCAGATCCTGGAGTGTGAAGTCAAGTGTGCCTTAGGAAATATCACTATGAACAAAATAGTGGAGGTGATGAAATTTCAGCTGAGCTATTTCAACTCTTAAAAGATGATGCTGTGAAAGTGCTACAGTAAATATGCCAGCAAATTTGGAAAACTCGGCAGTGACCACAGGACTGGAAAAGGTCAGTTTTCATTCCAATCCCAAACAAGGGTAATGCCAAAGCATGTTCAAACTACTGCACAATTGTACTCATTTCACACGCTAGCAAGGTAATGCTCAAAATCCTTCAAGCTAGGCTTCAATAGTACATGAACACAGAACTTCCAGATGTACAAGCTGGATTTAGAAAAGGCAGAGGAACCAGAAACCAAATGCCAACATCCACTGGATCACAGAAAAGGCAAGAAAATTCCAGAAAAACATCTGCTTCATTGAGTACACTAAAGCATTTGATGGTGTGGATCACAACAAACTGTGGGAAATTCTGAAAGAGATGGGGATACCAGACCACCTTACCTGCTTCCTAAGAAACCTGTATGCAGGTCAAGAAGCAACAGTTAGAACCATACATGGAACAATGGACTGGTACAAAATTGGGAAAGGAGTACATCAAGGCTGTATATTGTCTCATTGCTTATTTAACTTATATGCAGCGTACATCATATGAAAGGCCAGGCTAGATGAAGCACAAGCTGGAATCACGATTGCTGGGAGAAATATCAATAACCTCAGATATGCAGATGACACCCCCCTTATGGCAGAAAGAGAAGAGGAACTAAAGAGCCTCGTGATGAAGGTGAAAGCAGAGAGTGAAAAAGCTGACTTAAAATTCAACATTCAAAAAACAAAAATCATGGCATCTGGTCCCATCATTTCATGGCAAAAAGATGGGAAACAAAGGAAACAGTGATACAGTTTATAGTCTTGGACTCCAAAATCACTGTGGATATTAACTGCAGCCATGAAATTAAAAGATGCTTGCTCCTTGGAAGCAAAGCTATGACCAACCTAGACAGCATATGAAAAAGCAGAGACAGTACTTTGCTGACAGTGGTCCATATAGTCAAAGTTATGGTTTTTCCAGTAGTCATGTATAGCTGTGAGAGTTGGACCATAAGAAGGCTGAGCCCTGAAGAACTGTTGTTTTCAAATTGTAGTCCTGGAGAAGACTCTAGAGCATCCCTTGGACAGGAAGGAGATCCAATGAGTCAATCCTAAAGGATATCAGTCCTGAATATTTATTGGAAGGACTGATGCTGAAGCTGAAACTCCAATATTTTGGCCACCTGATGCAAAGAGCTAACTCACTAGAAAAGACTCTGATGCTGGGTAAGATTGAAGGCAGGAGAAGGGGATGATAGAGGATGAGATGCTTGGATGGCATCACTGACTCAATGGACATGCTGCTGCTGCTAAGTCGCTTCAGTCATGTCCGACTGTGCAACCCCATAGATGGAAGCCCACCAGTCTCCTCCATCCCTGGGGTTCTCCAGGCAAGAACACTGGAGTGGGTTGCCATTTCCTTCTCCAATGCATGAAAGTGAAAAGTGAAGGTGAAGTCGCTCAGTCGTGTCTGACTCTTAACGGCCCCATGGACTGCAGCCTACCAGGCTCCTCCGCCCATGGGATTTTCCAGGCAAGAGTACTGGAGTGGGTTGCCATTGATGGACATGAGTTTGAGCAAACTCTGGGAGGTGGTAAAGGATGGAAAAGCCTGGTATGCTGCAGTCCATGATGTCGCAAACAGTCAGACACAACTATGCAACTGACCAAGAACAAGTGCCCCATAGAATAGCCTCTTCTCCAATTCCTCATTTGATTTTTCCAGCATAACTGTGAGAGAAGCTATGTCATACCAGAGTCAATTGTAGAGTTACATCTGAGGTTAAGAAAAGGCTTAAGGAAAGACAGTGGGAAGTCTAAATTTCTGTAAAGTTATATCAAACCAATTGAACTGTCACTTCATTTTATGGAATCTGCTTCTTTCAGTATACTCAGGCCTGCATCTCAAATCACAGAAAGTTTACCTAATCAGGCTTCACAAATCCCATCCCCTCAACCAGATTTTGAAAGCTCACATTTACTCTAAGGGAGCTTTCCCTAACGACATAAAGGGAATTTCAACAGTTTTTAAAAAGATCTTCAGTCTAGAATAATTTAAGATTTAAGCATTGTACTGATTCCAGTGGTTTAAGAAATACTAGGAATAACTATATGAGACAGATGTTAACTGAAGTAAAAAGAACTTTAGAAATGGGTATAGTTATTCTTCTGCAATGTTGTTATTCATCCAATTGATTTGGTCTGGTAACAGTATCTCTCATGTTTTCATGGCATAGAGAACATGATGGCTTAATTTTCTGAACATATATTGTATCCAAAATGCATTTTGAAGAAAGGAACAGAGTGGGGAAAATTGTATTTAGTTTTTGTTTATTTTTTTTAAGTGGTATCAAAAGTAGTCAATATACCTGACAATAAGTTTTTGTACCCAAAGCAGGAGGAAATAGACATTCCCTATTATGTGCCCAATTTACCTACTGGAAAAAAAAAAAATTAAGCCAAAAAAAAGGTTCAATGACTTCTGTTCTATATCAAATCAAGAAATTGTGGCTATAGTCACACATCTAAGCAATAAGGTTGCAGATTACCATTTCAATCCTCTTTTTATTATGCAATAGATAGCCATGAAAACAAGAGAGATGAGTATTTAATATTCATCCTTGGAATCAGCTGCAGAGATCATATACTAAGAAATATAGTGCTTTATCAACACCTTCAGTAAGAATAAAAATAAATATATAGAAAATGATCTGAAGTACCAGAGTTCAGTAACTGATAGGTTATCCCTTGTGGTTTATATAATCCCTGCAAACAGAGCAAATGAGGCATGAACTGTAAGGCAGAGCACTAAATGTTACTGCATATTATGGGCTCTTAAAAGGCCAAAGATTATAATCGGTGGGTAGAATTGAATGTAGGGCACTCACTATGACTCAATCATTCATTCTTAACACAGGCAAGAGCATCCTGTAGCCAAAGCACTCGGAATCCTGGCTCTGCTACTTCCTAGGAATGTGAACTTAATCTCTGTGTTTTAGCAATACTATGTAAGGTGAGAAGTTTTGGTGCCCTTACCATAGAGTTGTGGTAAGGATTAGACATGTTAATATATGCTAACACATACAGTCATATTATTATCATCATCATTATTACTACCACCACCAGTTATACTCATTATTACTTTTTTTTTCCACTTCTTTTCCTAACATCAATATCTAGAGTTTCCTCCCTCATTCCCCTTTTCCATTTTCAGACCTGTGATTCCATGGGCACAAGTTGTACAGCTTGCTTGGCTTAAATCCATCAGCATATCTCACTTAACCCAATTCGGAGAGGAACTTGTGAGGAAATACGAAGATGTACAGTCTGCTCCCTATCAGGCTGGGTGACTGAGGAAGTGAAACTTACCTCCATCGTGTCGGTGGAATGGCAGAGAGATGCCAGGGGCCATTTGGTAGAGCCTGTTGTTGTTGTTCAGTTGCTCAGTCATGTCCGACTCTTTGCGTCCCCACGGACTACAGCACGCCAGGCTTCCCTGTCCTTCACCATCTCCCGGACCTTACTCAAACTCATGTCCATTGAGTCAGTGATGCCATCCAAGCATCTCATCCTCTGTCATCCCCTTCTCCTCCTGCCTTCAATCTTTCCCAGCATCAGTCTTTTCTAATGAGTCAGCTCTTCACATCAGATAGCCAAAGTATTGGAGTTTCAGCATCAGTCCTTCCAGTGAATATTCAGGGTTGATTTCCTTTAGGATTGACTGATTGGATCTCCTTGCAGTCCAAGGGACTCTCAAGAGTCTTCTCTAACACTACAGTTCAAAAGCATCAATTCTTCAACACTCAGCTTTCTTTATAGTCCAGCTCTCACGTCTGTACATGACTGCCTGGAAAAACCATAGCTTTGACTAGACAGACCTTTGTTGGCAAAGTAATGTCTCTCCTTTTGAATATGCTGTCTAGGCTTGTCATAGCTTCACTTCCAGGGAGCAAGTGTCTTTTAATTTCATGGCTGCAGTCACCATCTGCAGTGATTTTGGAGCCCAAGAAACTAAAGCCTCTGTTTCCATTGTTTCCCCCATCAATAGATGCCATGAAGTGATGGGCCCAGATGCCATGATCTTCTTTTTTTGAGTGTTGAGTTTTAAGTCAGATTTTTCACTTTCCTCTTTCATGTACATCAACAGCTTGAGGATGGAACTAACCCAGAAGTAGGAGGCCAAGAATGGATCCTATTGATAACATTACTCCTGGATTAGTCAAATCCAGTATTAGTAAATCTCAGTTGCTGCTGCTGCTGCTGCTGCTAAGTCGCTTCAGTCATGTCCGACTCTGTGCGACCCCATAGACAGCAGCCCACCAGGCTCCCCCATCCCTGGGATTCTCCAGGCAAGAACACTGGAGTGGGTTGCCATTTCCTTCTCCAATGCATGAAAGCGAAAAGTGAAAGTGAAGTCTCTCAGTCCTGTCCAACTCTTAGCGACCCCATGGACTGCAGCCTACCAGGCTCCTCCATCCATGGGATTTTCCAGGCAAGAGTACTGGAGTGGGGTGCCATTGCCTTCTCCAAGTAAATCTCAGTTACATAACTATAAATGGCTTTTGGCTTAAGTTAGCTGGAGTCTAACTATGTTCCCTAGATCTTTTTATATATTTATAACTATGTTCTAGAGATGTGATTAGTTTATTTTTATTTAAAAGGCAAAAATTAATTATTTATTGAGGATTTTTTAATAGTCTACCCAAATAGGAGCTTAAGTGACTTATATCTAGTTCTCAACCATGTGTCTTAGTCTGTTTGGGCTGCTATAACATAATAGTAGACTGTTGTAAACAACAGAAATTTATTTCTCATAGTTCTGAAGGCTAGGCAGTCCAAGATCAAGGTTCCAATAGGTTTGGTGTCTAGTGGGAGCCCACTTCCAGGTCCATAGACAGCTGTCTCCTTGCTGTGTCCTCACGTGGTAGGAAAGGCAAGGGAGCCCTCTTATAAAAGAACACTAATAAAGGCACTAACCCCATTCATGAGGGCTTCATCCTCATGATCTAACCACCTTGCAAGACCCTACTTTCAAACCCCATCACAATGGGAATAAGATTTCCACATATAAATCTTGAGGGGACACAAACATTCAGTCTATAGTACCATGTAAAAACAAAAGCATAAGTTTGAACAGAAAATCAACTCATTATAATAACGTGTCTGGAATGCTCCTCCAACATTTCATACCTTTGTTAAGCAGGCATAGACTTATTAAGCAAGTCCTCTCTTTATGCATTGTCTTAAATACCACATGGCAAAGCATAGTTTACCTAAGACTTCCCCATCCATCTTTCAGGCACTAACCAGGGCTCCTTCATGTGCAAATATTAGAAATACATCCCAAGTTATTTTCAATCAAAATGGGAATGCATTGGCGTATTCAAAAGGGAAATTCAGAGCTGTGTTAAGAATAGCTGGATCCAAGGGCTCAAATTATGTGACCTGGAATCTGTTTTTCTCTCTCTGTTTCAGCTGTGTTTCTCTATAGTATCAATATAATAGTTTAAAGTCTTAGCTCTAGAAGAAAGCTGCCAGTGAATCCTGGATCCACTACTTCTTAGCTGTCTGAAACTACCAAATCACCTGATTTCACTTAGCCTCAGTTCTTTAATCATAGAGATGGAGATAATAATAATGTTCACCTCATAAGTTTTAGGGAAGGATTAAACAGTTATAAAATAAAAACTACTTTATCACCCTTATTATTATCAGCATCAGGCAGGATCTTTACACCTGGTGGCAAATAATGACCCCAACAACAAGTTTACGTGATCCTTAGAGAAGTTTTAGAGAAAAGAGCACCTCTTTCCAAAGAGAATCAACTGAAGCTCTAAAGATAATTCTCATCCACCATTCTTTTTATTTTTCTTTTTTTTTAACTTTATACTACTGTATTGGTTTTGCCATACATTCATCCACCATTCTTGAATCATATGCCCACTCCTGCAGTAAAACATAGGGTTAGCCCCACATGAGCAACTTGGACTGAGGATAAAAAAGAGCAGAAGGAAAATTGCTATCATCAAACGACGAAAGATATCTTAGATAGGAAAAAAACAACAAATGTCTACCACGGAGCCAACCGTACCTTAATTATTAAAATAGTAAATAATAGCTGTAGCTGTTTTATAGAATGAACAATAATAGTCACAAAAAGGATGCAGCCTGAGAGCCTTGTTGTAAAGAAAATCCCTTTATTGTTTAGAAAGTTGGATTTAATAAATACAAAAAGCTCCTTCCAGATTCAATGAGATTGAGATTTGGAAAGATTTTGAAACATAATAAAAATGAAAGTCCAACAAAAATAAATCTTTTGGTACTTAGAGTTTGCTATGTGTTGGAATAGATAAGAATGTACCATCAGTGTGGGCATTTTTAAAGGATTATCTTTCTTTGATATGGAAAAGTGAAATAAAGATAGATTAAAAAGTATTCCTGAAATTTACCAAAACTAAACCACTTTAAGTATGGAATATATTGTCAANATTTTCACATTATCATCAGTAAAAATAATATGATTTTATCATACAATATTAAAGTAAAAAGAAGTTACTTTTAGCCTTCCAGAGCAGACAAAGGAGATATGCATCTCACAAAATTAATTATAATTCTTTTAGTTTTCCAAAAAGTGAGGTAAACTACAAAATATAATACAAGTATAATATAGTCAGAAACAATAGGTGCATACTAGAAACCACTATTTAACATTTTTAAAATACCAGCAGTACTTTTAATAAGTCAGCACAATAAAGAGTGAATAGAAAAACAACAAAAAAAGAAAATTGCATAAAATTGTCTGGAATTCTCACTTCACAAGAATTCTCCGTCTTAAAAACTCATAGTGTCAAAGGACTGCTTTTCTAGGGCAGTCAACCTGAAAACCATGTGTCCATCTACATAATGACTCCATCCATACTGTGCCCAGGGTTGCTAGCATTATAATCATAGAAGACTTTCTCTTCTTTCTTCTCTCCTGGGAATTTTTATAGATTTGTTTGAAGGTGTTTTCTTTCCCCTAACTCTCTTTCCACTTATCCCACTGGGAGCTGGTTTTCAGATCTTGCCTCTCAGTCCCTGTCATGCACAAGCTCTGAATCTGAGACTTAAGCTGTGATCACATCTCATGCTTCGTAGTCTTTTTTTCTCTTTTTTTCTGACACACTAATTGACACAAATCAATTAGTACATGGGTGTTCAAAGAAAGACAAACAGACACATTAAGTCTACAGAGTAGAATTGCATTTCCTCTGCATTTAGTGTTTCACCACAAGGGGTTAGCTGGTAACCTGCAGGCTCTCAGGAGGATGCTTTTTTGTGTTGAATCCAGTCACAACCAAAATGCCTCCTTGGACATAATATATCTTGTATATATTATGTCTTGTATATATCCTGTATCACCTGTCATTGTTGACAGGAACTTCAAGTCCTCAATCCATGTACATTAATTTTTTATATAACAATAATGCATCCTAAGCAGAGGTCAAATTTCAAGTTTTCTAACAGAGACAAAAAATGTACACCAATCTTTCTCATTCTCCCAACAGACCCCACATGCAAAGCTAGCAACAGAAAGGACAAGGCCCAGAGCCCACAGAAGTTAAATCTAAGGCAGTAACACTGATGCTAGTTCACTCAAGCAATAACCAGTCCAATGACCTTGGGCTTCTTGGGCCCATATCACTAACCTGTTGAAATAATCAAGGAACTTTGTTGGACTCTAAGATGGCTATTTCCAGCAACTATTTCCTGCTCCATGACCTTGATGGATGAACAACCTAATACCACTTCAGTTTCAAATTTCTCCACCTTCCAAAATATATCTTCCCAGTCTGTAAGATCAGGAATCAATGTAAAATTTCTTTCTGAACTGTTCTCTTTCTCCAGATTTTCTGGATAGGGGGAACTTCAAAGTTCCCTAACCTCTTAGTTTCTATGGAGGGAGACCAAAACATTAGATCATCTGCTGGGGTCTTTGTGGAACAAGGCATTGTTTTCAGAATTAAGGTATGCAATAAGGAAACACAGAAGATACATACACACACACACGCACACACCTCAACCATTATTGGTCAAATTGGCCTCTTCTTTCCTAAGACAGAAAGAAGTTTCCATCTGTCTTAGATCTGCAAGTAATCTATTTCTATCAGAATGAAGAGATTTGGGAAAGAAAAAAAATTCCTTCAGGCAAGAAAAATGAAAGCCATTTCTGGAACTATAAAAAGATCATATCCAAGAAGATGTGGCTGATATATGATTATGATATGATATATGATATGATACAACACGGACACTGGCCAGAGGCCGAGTACAGGTAGCCTGAAAGACTGAAAAACACAAATCCAGAAGGGTCCCTGGTGGCGCTGGACTTGGGGAGGAGCAGTTCCAGTCCACACTTATCCCAGGACAGCCTGTTAACTGTTAGTAGTTCTCCGATTCATCTTGAGGTTTGGTCCCAGTTGGGGATTTGGGTCAGATCCCCTAAAACTATGCAGCCTTCCTACCTCACACCATACCCCCCCACCTCTGGAGGCCTGACTTCCATATTAGCCCCACAAAGGGCTTTCTCTGGGGCTTCCCAGGTGATGCTAGTGGCAAGGAATCCTCCTGCCAATGTAGGAGTCACAAGAGATGTGGGTTCGATTCCTTGATGGGAAAGATCCCCTGAAGAAGGATATGGCAACCCACTATAGTATTCTTGCCTGGAGAATCCCCATGGACAGAAGAGCCTGACAAACTACAGTTCACAGGGTCACTACAATCCATGGGGCCACAAAGAGTTGGACATGACTGACGCGACACAGCACGCAGGCACATACAGGCTTTCTCTGGAATGGGAGTCACTCGTGGCTGGGCTGGGCTTGCCAGAATCATGGGAACCACACATATCCCACATTCCTAGGCCTGGAGTCTTAACAGTCTCCTCTGTAGAGGCTAAGCCAGAACCAGAGTATCTGACCCA
>SJYQ01005662.1:0-18190 GCA_006410935.1 Redunca redunca | reverse complement strand
CTTTACAATACTGTATTGGTTTTGCCATACATTGACATGAATTCACCACGGGTGTACATGAGTTCCCAATCCTGAACCCCCTCCCACCTCCCACCCCATATCATCTCTCTGGATCTTCCCCGTGCACCAGCCCCAAGCATCCTGTATCCTGTATCGAACATAGACTGGTGATTCATTTCTTACATGATAGTATACATGTTTCAATGCCATTCTCCCAAATCATCCCACCCTCTCCCTCTCCCACAGAGTCCAAAAGTCCATTCTATACATCTGTGTCTCTTTTGCTGTCTCACTAAGACTCCAAAACCTAGGACGTTTATACTGTATTATGTATCAGCAAGCATTCTATTCATTATTTTAGATTTTACTATCCAATTATTGGACCCGTCATCCATTTGTTTTTCTTTGCAGAAATTCTTTAATTGATTCAGTGAGCATTATTAGCAAATTCAAATTTTACTTATGGGTACTATATCCTTTAGGATTTATTAGGTGGTAGGTGGGATAGCAAGTGGAGAGAGGATGATGACAGATGAGAAATGATATAGGACAATGTGCGCTATAAATAATACAAAAATTACAAAGGAATGAGTCAGTTTATAGGAGTCAGTGTGAGAGAAAAACATCAGAACTAAAAGAAATTCATCATAGAGGAAGGGCAGTGAAGATGAACATCCTTTGAACCTCGCACTTTTGCATTAAGGTGGCATTTATCTAGCAGCCAACACTAAGCCTTTCCCTACAAACACAGTATCTGAAAACCACAAAAGTGCCCTTAAAGAGGAGCCTACAATCTACTGTCATAATTTAAGAGAATTTTATATTAAGTTCAAGACCCATGACATTGAGTTAAGACTCATAATAAACAACTGATACATTATACCACACAATTAATGGGAATCTGAAAGCCTGCAAGAAAGTTACTTTGCTCTTCTCCCTCTGGCTGTCCTGTGATTAAGACATCGAAGGTTTCTATCAAGAAGAAACTTGGGCAGCTATCTATCTACATATTATTGTTTTTAATTTTGACAACAATTTTATTGAGATTTGCTTACATATAATATACTGATGACTTGGACTATAAAGAAAGCTGAGCGCCGAAGAATTGATGCTTTTGAAATGTGGTGCTAGACAAGACATTTGAGAGTCCCTTGGACTGCAAGGAGATCCAACCAGTCAATCCTAAAGGAAATCAGTCCTGAATATTCATTGGAAGGACTGATGCTGAAGCTGAAACTCTAATACTTTGGCCACCTGATGCAAGGAATCGACTCATTTGAAAAGCCCCTGATGCTGGGAAAGATTGAAGGTGGGAGGAGAAGGGGAGACAGGGACAACAGAGGATGAAATGGTTGTATGGCATCACCGACATGATGGACATGAATTTGTAGGCTCTGGGTGTTGGTGGGGCTTGCCTTGTGCTTCAGCTGGTAAAGAATCAGCTTGCAATGTTGGAAACCTGGGTTCATTCGCTGGCTTGGGAAGATCCCCTGGAGAAGGGAAAGGATAGCCACTCCAGTATTCTGGCCTGGAGAATTCCATGGGCTATACAATCCACAGGGTCGCAAAGAGTTGGACACGACTGAGCAACTGAACTGAACTGAATACACTGACGTATGTAACTTATTTATATATAATGAATATATAAATAATTTATTTACATACAATAAAGCCATTTTAAATCTGCTGCCACTAATTGGCTTTGACAGGTGCCTATACTTCTGAAACCATCCCCACAATCAAGATATAGAAGATTATTATCACTCAGAAAATTTCCCATGCCTGCATCTAGTCATTGCCACCTCCCCACAGGCAATTATTGATCTAATATTTATCAACCAAGGTCAGTTTGCCTGTTTTTGAACTCCATATAAATGAAATTTTGCAGCAAGTGCTCTCTGTGTCTGGCTTCTGAAGCTCGTGCGTGCGTGCGTGCATGGTAAGTCATTTCAGCTGTGTCCCACTCTATGATCCTATGGATTGTAGCCTGCTAGGCTTTTCTTTTCTTCTCTTTTCTTTTCTATTCTTGATTTTCCAGGCAGCAATACTGGAGTGATTGTCATGCCCTTCTTCAGTGGATCTTCCTGACCCAGGGTTCAAACCCAGGTTTCCTGCATTGCAGGCAGTTTCTTTACCATCTGAATCACAGCATTGTATTTCTGAGATTCATCCATGTTTATGTGTGTATCAGTAATTCAGTCTCTGCTTAGTAGTGTTAACTTGATCAACAAAACATTTATCTTTTAATGGAAATGATTAATATCCCCAATATGCAGGAATTTAAAAAAGAAACTGCTATAAAAACCTGTGAATAAGTCTTTTTATAAATAGATGTTTTAATTTTTGTTGGATAGATACCTGTGCAAGATCTCTATGAGGATTGTTTTTAAGCCTTTCAGGACAATGTCTATAGTTGCCTTGACTCTAAGCCTAATGGGTCCCTACTATTGAGGTGTGATTCTTTTAAGATCTCTCTTTGCATGTGTCAGGTGTCCAGTTAAGTCTCTCTACTCTAGCTGGTCAAAACTCAAATGGAGTCTAGGCCTGTGCGAGTTCTCAGAATTGCTCACCTCACAGCTCCTTACTGTCACTTTGCCTAATTCTTGTGAAGTTTTACCCTCTGTGTAATTCGAAGTTCTACAGTACACTCACGGGGACCCAGTGCAGACTCCTGGAGCTCTTTGTCTATACAGATCCCTCTTTCCAAGACTCTGCCTTACATATTTCAGCTACATGAGCATTTTTAATTCTAAATGTCAAACTCAAATCAACAAAACCTCTAGGTCCCCATTCCTGCATAGCAGTGTAGAAAGGGCCTCTGGGAAGAGAGCTTGGATGATCATCTTTTATCTCCTGTTTTCCCTCTTCCTAGTCTGACTGTCATGATACACATGTTTTTCAGGGTTTGAAAACATACATTTTATATGTTTTGTTCATTTTCCCACATTCCCAGTCCAATATCAAACAGGTTTCAAACACTTTATCATGATTGAACAGCGATGTCCATGGATTTTGTTTTGGAAGGTGGCTAAAGTATTATACCTCTCCTCTTGGATCTTTAGTTATTCCTCACATGGTGGGATACAATTATTCATATAAGACAGAGCAGGAGACTGAGAGGGGAGTGGTAACCATCTCCTGTTTCCTAAGGAAGATAATAACCACCTGTGAGTTTGTAATAGATAGGATAGGAAAAGGAAGCACCCTGGTTTACTCACATGTTGTGAACCTTTGTGTTGCCAGAGCTTCTTTGGTTTACCACTATAAAGACAGGAATGATGGAGTTAGGAAATGTTTCAACCCGATTCAAATGAGATATACTGGAAAAATACTTGCTGGAAATTGGGCCCCCTCCTGTGTATATCCATCTGCTCTCAAGCTACAGATCTGCCAAGGGTATTATACTAAATCCTAAATGTAGGGGTTTCCAGGTGTAAATTTTAAGTCTTGTTTGTGATAGCTATGCATTTTGTCAACTAAGGACATGTTTTACTGTGAATTTCATGCAAATGTGCTTATTTTTACTCCAGTATTTTGAAATTCATTCCTCTGCTGATTTGCTGCTTTAATATGAGACCATAAAGTTTACAGTGCAGTATTTTTGTTGAGATTAACTGGCATCATCACTCATGAAAGAAAAGTGGGGTGAAGGGACAGAAACACACCACAGACTCCATTTGTTGGCAAATACCGGATCTGCATAGATACATTCTTTTTTCACATTGAATAAAGGAAAAGAAAAGTCTCTGATAAAACAGTATAGGACAAAGAAATGGAATTTCATCTTATTTATCTACTATGTTTATGAAAATTATTTAATACACAATTAAAAGTAAAATATTTAAGAATTTACTGGAAACATGATATTATGAAGAGAGCAGTTCTTAACTACTTGATCTATAGATTCAGTGCAATCTTAATCAAATTCCTAGCAAGTCATTTTATAGATATTGACAAATTAGTTCTAAAAGNGTCACTTGGCTGAGGTAGGTCTTAGTCATGGCATATGGAATCCTTAGCTGTGGTATGTGAACTCTTAGTTGTAGCATGTGAGATCTAGTTCCCCGACCACGGATCGAACCTGGGCCTCCTGCACTGGGAGTGCTGAGTCTTAACCACTGGACTACCAGAAAAGTCCCTATGCTGATATTTTAAAAGAGAACCCAATTCTCCTCATTTTGATCAACACTTAACATTGTTGAACTTTTAGATAATGTCAACATGATGGATGAAAATGGCATTTCCCTACTTTTGTTTGTCTATCTTTTAGTTTGCACTTTTCAAATTACCAGAGAAATTGACCATCTTTTCAATTTTCTCTTTGATAAATTGTCCACTCTAATCCTTTGCTACTCTTTATATTTAATATTTGTATTTTTGTGATTGATTTTTAGGTAAAATGGATACATTCAAAATGTTAATTGTCACCATTTATATATGTTAGAAATAGTTTCTTCCGATCTTTCATTTTTTTTTGGGGGGGGTGCTTAAATGGCAACCCACTCCAGTACTCTTGCCTGGAGAATCCCATGGAGGGAGGAGCCTGCTAGGCTACAGTCCATGGGATCACAAAGAGTCGGACACGACTGAGTAACTTCACTTTCACTTTCACTATAATGTTTTGGTCACATAGATTGTATTTAACCCTGATGTATCAAATTTTAAGAACATTGATCATCACAGGTTTGCCTTTTGAGTCCTGCTTAAGAAAGCTTCAGCATCCAACATTATACACATATTAATATGTCATTCATACAGTGATTAAATTGATCTCCAAAGACTTGATTTTTATAAACATGTCATTTTGCTATTGACCAATTATACTTTTTGTTCTGTGAGATGTATGTTCTTTGATTTTTTTCTAAATGTTTCAAAAACATTTAAGGAAATACATATAAATAATATTGCTGTATGTTGAATATATGTGCATGTGTTTGCATGTGCATAGAACTCTGTTTTTAGGTTGTACTGAAATTTTTCATTTCTATCACTATTAAATGAGCATAAGTGGAAAAAAATATGATCTTGTCATCTAGCAGAGAGAAAGAAGGAGAGCAGGAGAAAAGAAAAGTGAGAGCAGAGAGAGAGATATGGATGCCAGGATGCACACACTGTTATTTTATGGTTAAATAATTATGCTGGTGTTAATTTCTTATGATGCTTTGACTTCATTGAGATATACCACTTTTTATTGCTCAAAAGAAATCTCTATACTTCCTGAGAATACTTTTGTACCTTCCTTTTTAGTGTTTAATATTTTATCCATAGAGGAGTTATTTTCCCTTTGCAGAATTAATGGGATTATTCTTTCCATGTATACTTGCTCTGGCATTACTCAGTCCTTACTCTATAAATCTGGGGTATCTAGTCCTTAGGTTATAGAGGTCTGACAATAGGCTCACTCGGAAATTGGGCAAGAGATCATGTCTTTTGATCAGGAGGAAAACCCTTGCATTCGTGATTATCCATACTTTTTAAATTCATATTAATTGGAGGGTAATTACTTTACAATATTGTGATGGTCTCTGCATAGATCAACATGAATTGGTCACAGGTATACATGTGTTCCCTCCCTCCTGAATCCCCCTTCCATCTCTCGCCCCATCCCACCACTCTAGGTTGTCATGGAGCACTGACTCTGGTTTCACTGTGTCATACATCAAACTCACACTGGCTATCTGTTTTACATATAGTAATGTATATGTTTCAGTGCTACTCTCTCAAATCATCCCACCCTCTCCTTTTCCCACTGTGTCCAAAAAATTTTAATTTATTGGCTGTGCTGTGTTAAGTCTCTTCAGTTTTGTCTGACTCTTTGTGACTGTATGGACTGTAGCCCATCAGGCTCCTCTGTCCATGGGATTCTCCAGGCAAGAATACAGGAGTGGGTTGCCATGCCCTTCTCCAGCATTTACTGTATAGAAAGAAAAGAAAATGAAGGCTCTCAGTCGTGTACAACTCTTTGCGACCCCATGGACTGTAGCCTACCAGGCTCCTCTGTCCATGGGATTTTCCAGGCAATAGTACTGGACTGGATTGCCATTTCCTTCTCCATTGGATCTTCCCAACCCAAGGATCGAACCCGGGTCTCCCACATTGTAGAGAGACGCTTTACCATCTGAGCCACCAGGGAAGTCCTTGTTTACTGTATAGACAGACACATAGACACTTATTTTGGCTGCACATCAATTTTGCTTCTAAAAATGCTGTGTTCTACTAACTACCTCTATAACTTTCAACAGGTCAGGATCCCTTGACTGCCACTGCAACCTGGCCACTCATTATAAATATTATATCTACCACCTTGCTTCTGATATTAATCTCTACCATGTGACCTCCTTTTTTTTTCCCGAATCCTGTCACCCCATTGTTATCAATGAGTCTGTCTGTTTTTTTTTTTATTTTTAACTTTATTTTACTTTACAATACTGTATTGCTTTTGCCATACATTGACATGAATCCACCACGGGTCTGTTTTTAGATGTGGCTTACAGATGTCACCCCCACCAAACTTGATAGTCAAAGTGGTGTCCCTTTCATTGCCACTTTTATTATTACTTTGATAAGGATGCATTCCCAGGGTCTGCAGTGTGAAACAACCATCTGGTAAGTTTTCTTGCTTTGTGCGGAGCTTCCCAGGTGGTGCTAGTGGTAAAGGAGCTTCCCCAGCAGCGTTTTGCCACAGTATCCCAGAATCCTTGCATGGATGTTAAATCTTGTAATGTGAGAGGTTGTTCTCAGATTGATGTACTCTGCCTTGTCTCACTTTAAGTTTCACTACTCTCATCTAGCATCCTCAGAAAACAGTCCTGTGCATCCTTTTCTGGCTCCTCATGGTAATAATAATTCCTAAATGCTGCGATATTTATGTAAAAATCATATAACCCTCACAGTAAGCTTTGCAAAATAGACATCACTGTTCATGTTATAGACAGAAACAATAAGGCATATAGGGATTAAGTAGCTTGTCCAAGGTCACACCCTGAGTATGTCAGTCTCATCCTAAAAGTCAAGTTCTCAACAGTACTCTTCACTGATTCAGGAAACCAACTGATAAGTGGTAGATCTGGACAAAATGATGGTTTCTTGACTCTAGTATAATTTTCTAGTTATTATATCATCACTTGAATGATCAAATTACTAAAGTTTTAACTATCTGATTCAGCTTTATTAACTTAATCTTCATGCATACTCTGCTATGAGATAAAAAAATGTAATAAGTATAGTGAAGTTCATGAAGGAAAAGGTATATGGAAAAATATCTGTTAAATTGTTAACCATGTCACCAATCAGAGCTTTTCCCCGACCACATTGCATACAGATTTACCCTTCAAAGGCTGGACCATTTCAAGTTATGTCTATGAAAGAGCCAAAATAGGTCAGCTATTAAGGACTCATATAGTTGAATGGGGATCAAAATCTATAATTTAAAGATACAGAAGCCTGTGTAAGCCATTAAATACAAAGGTCAAAAGCATAATTTATACTTCACTTTTTCTTCTAGTACAGTTTACACTAAAATTATGTTAACACTTGTGGCTTCAGGGCAGTCAAGGTCACCTGATCTACCAGCAACTTGAAAAGCTGCTATTTGGCAAAGGAGAGTTAGAAGCTTCAGAGACAACCAGTCTTTATAAACTTCATCCAGTCACGGATGAAAGCAAAATATGTAAAAGTCCACCTTGGGTTAGAAAACCCAAGAGAGGCCCTGTGTTATTTTTTTTTAATAATTTATTTAAAATTTTTATTTATTTATTTTTGGTTGCTATGGGTCTTTGATACTCACCCAGGTTTTCTCTAGTTGGTGTGAATGGGGGCTACTCTCTAGTAGTGGTGCACGGCTTCTCATTGTGGTGACTTCTCTTCTTGCAGAGCATGGGCTGTGGGGCACACAGGCTCAGTAGTTGTGGCCCAGAGGCTTAGTTGCTCCACAACATGTGGAACCTTCCTGGATTAGGGATTAAACCTGTGCCTCTTGCATTGGTGGGGTGGGTTCTTAAGCACTGGGCCCCAAGGAATTCCCCTATGTTATTAATTGCAATATTGTCATAGAGCTACGGGGACTTCCCTGGTGACTTCCCTGGTGACAGTTCTTTTCAGATGGTAAAGAATCTGCCTGAAATGCAGGAGATGCGGGTTTGATCCCTGGATTGGGACAATCCCCTGGAGAAGGGAATGGCACCCCATTCCAGTATTCTTGGAGAATTCCATGGACAGAGGAGCCTGGCAGGCTACAGTCCATGGTGTTGCAAAGAGCCAGATGCAACTGACCAACACTTTCACATAGAGTTATGCCTCCCAAAGCTTTCAAAATATTGAGACAACACAAAAAGATTCATGTGAGGGAACATTTATTCTAAGGTTAGTAAAATCAGCAGTTGGTGTAGTTGACATGAAAAGGGGATATTTTGAAACGTGCCACTGATTCCTATAATTCTGCAGATCTAAAATAATTCAGTCTTGAAGTAATAGGTGAATTTTAAGCACATATCAGAATAGAAAGAGACCTGATGCTGGGAAAGTCATGTTCACTCTTTAGGCCTGATTTTCTTCAGCAGTAAAAGGCAGTGATCTCAAGAGCCCTTTCTAACTCAAGAAAAGGTAGGACTGCCAATAAATAACTTTGCTGTTTTGGACATATGAATGTTTTCATGAAGTCTTTAAAGTGGTTGATAAAAATATTCCCCTTTTATAGGGTTGTGTGGAGCTCCCGTGAAAGAAGTTCCTCAAAGGAGGGACTACGATCCTGCTTTCTCACAAGTGGGAGAAAGTTCAGAACATGTTAATTGGACAAGCTTGAAATTCCAGAGATCTGCAAATGGAACAAGTGCAAATGGAACTGGCGATAATTGATGGCTAATTATGCAAGCAGTAACACATCCCAGGGTATAAGCCTGTCTGCCAATACATATAAGCCTTGNGGGAGTTTATTAGCAGGCAAACACACACCCAGGGGATTATACTGTGCAGAGCAAATGCTTTTGAACAAACAATGTGGTTTCAAGTACAGTGCAAGATTCTGAAAACATGTTAGTACCTAAAATGGTTCAATGTGGATAAAGTGCACATGCAGAGTTCAGAAGAAAATTCTGTTGGCTGTCCCTCTTGAATCCCTCTTTCAATACTTCTCAACATTCTGACCTCTCCCCCTACAATGGTATAAATCCAGAAAAGCCATTTAGAAAAATACAAAATGCTTCCATTTGCCTTTAAAACTCGATTGGAATGAACTGAATTATCAGTGAGTGAGGATTCATAGGGTGATGCCAGGAAAATGGTTTTCTCATAAAAGATCAAGTGTATTTGACCAGTCTGTAGTGAATGGTTTCTTAGACTCTTGATTCTGATGCTGGAGCATAGTGCCTGGGATTGCTATTAATGATGACAGTCAGAAGACCAATGTCTTTAAGCTGAGAAGAAAATTGAAAGAAAATGATGGAAGGGCCAGGTTATTAGTTTCATTTTGTTTTGCTTTTTGCATAGCAAGAATGTCACTGGATTGCACAGATGGGCCAGCTTTCCCAATTGAGTATGAGGGAAGAACTGGTCCGATGTAGACTAATTGAGACCACTGGTGAATGACTTCATATTCAGATTATGACCAGAAGCCCATCACTTCCACTGCCTTCACTGTTCCCTATTCTAGATCACCATAATCTCTCAGCTGGAGGATGGCTAGAGCTGCATGATTGCTTCCAACCTCATCCCCAATCATTCTGTCCTCAACACATTAGCCAGAGTGATTCTGTCAAAATACAAGTCAGATGATGCCAGTCCTGCTCCAGATGCTCTGAGGGCTTCCATCTCATTCAAAGTGAATGCCCAATCCTTGTAATGGCTACAAACCACAAGTACCATGTCTGGTGACCTTTCTGACTTCTGTTCTTCCCTATGATTTTCTGTGCTCACTTTGTCTAGCCATGCTGGTCTGTTTAAACTTCCCATTTCCACTCTCAGAACATTCCTCTTTAAGCTATATGGCTTGCTCTTTTGCCCCCATCAATACTTTGCCTAAATAGTATGTTCTTAGTGAAATTTTCCCTGATCATTTTACCAGCATAAAATTGTAAATCATCCCACATTCCCTACTTAATTTCCTGCATTATTATTGCTCATAGTACTTGTGAACTTCTAATATATAATTCAATTTTCAGTTATTTGTTTCCACCAGAATGTAAGTTCCACAAAGGCACAGATTATGTCTGATTAGTTGTTATAATTCCAATACAATTGAAAAGAGCCTTCAATGTCACTTGATTCAACCTAATATTGTTATTAGATAAACAGAAAGATGTTCCCTGATGGCTCAGAGGGTAAAGAATGTGCCTGCAGTTCAGGAGACCTGGGCTCAATCCCTGGGTCAGAAAGATCCTCTGGAGAAAGGAATGCTGACCCACTCCAGTATTCTTGCCTGGAGAATTCCATGGACAGAGAACGTGACTGAAGCAAGTGGGCATGCAGGCTGAGAGTGCTGGTCAAATCTTTCAAAATTATCTTGTGTTTGTGAAAATCATTAGGTTCATAAGAATATATAGATTTTCTCATAAGACAGATCATATACGAACATAAAGATGAAACCAGTTTTCTAGCTACATAATCAACGTGGGTGTCAGTGCTTCCAAAATTATGCCCCAGACTTCAATAGAGGCTTTTACAAAGAATAAAACTCATGGTCTAGCACACTCAAGGTGATGATTGAAGTTCAACCCAGGTGAAACACCTTCTTTCTATTTATCTGATAACTATATTAGTTTGAACCAAGTGACANACCTAACAAATGGTGATTTCATATATTTCAAATGAATACTTCCTGAAAAACATGAACCATTCATTTTGCTACCTTCCAAAGAGGAGCACTATTCTTGGGAAGACTCTGTCAGTCACCTTGGAAGAAACTGTCCTATCTCATGCCCAGCCTTGATTATTTTCTACTCTGGTTGCTTTCAACTTGTACACTGCTCTAAGCAAATATATCCAGAAAGTATGTTAATTTTACTCAAAACATAAAGTAAAATCCATGGCTCCTGGATTTTACTTTGAAAGTGGTTGAACTAGTTAAGTTATTTCTGTTACAAGTAATAGAAACTCAACTCAAAATGAACTAGCTTAAGCAAAATGGGGATTCATTGGCCCATAAACTGAGAAATACACAAATTGCAATGTTGAGTCTAGAGGCTCAAATCCTCTCTCACACCTGTTTGTTTTACTTGGCTGCATTCTGCATAGATGTGCTCTACAAAGGATGGGGAAGATGGCTACAGATATCTCTGTATTCACATTTTCCTTAGTTAATCTAGTGGAAAGATTTCTTTCCATTTCTGCATCTTGGGGAAGATACTAATTATCTCTCCATGGGTCTGGTATCCACTCCTGGATCAAGATTGTACCAAGGATGGAGTACAGTGATTGGCTCAGCCTGGGTCCTGTGTTGAGGTAGGGATGAGGGTTTGTGGAATCTTTGTGCATTAGTGTACATGACAAACACTGTTAGGACCTCAAGTAGTAGAGAATGAGTGCTTCAAAGAAAAGGTTTAACTCTTTAAAAAACTGAGATATAGTTGTTCTATATTATATGTTACAGTTGTACAACATTAGTGATTTAAATTTTAAAGGTTATACTCCATTTACAGTTATAAAATATTGGGTGTATTCTCTGTGCTGTACAATACATCCCTTAGCTTATTTATTTTATGCATAATAGTTTGTACCTTTTAATCCCTTGTGATTGTCTTGTACATCTCTCCTTCACTCTTCCTATTGGTAACCACTACTTTGTTCTCTATATCTGTGAGTCTATTTCCTTTTAAAAAATATTCACTAATTTATTTTTAGATTCCACATATAAGTGATTTCATATGATATCTGCCTTTCTCTGTCTGACTTCACTTAGTATGAAAATCTCTAGGTCCGTCAGTGTTGCTGCAAATGTCATCATTTCATCCTTTCTGGGCTGAGTGGTATCCTATTATACATGTATAACACATCTTCTTTATTTCTCTGTCAATGGATGAAGAGGGCAATAATAATAACAGCAATATTATTGCTATTAGGAGTCTATTTCAATGCATATATTGAGTTTATTTCAATTAATATATTTGACACAAAGAATTCAGAATCTTCCTGAAACCTGCCTTGTAAACACACTTCAGGTATATCTAAAATAATGATCTTAAACTCATCTTTGGTTCTAGAATTTAGTTTGAGATTGTGGTGCTGTCTGCCAATCCCTGAAATTATCCTCATGAATCCTAGACGTATGGTCGCTGAAGATGGAAGATTTCTTTTGGTGTTAGGGAAACCTCTTTGTCGTCCACGGGGGAGGCATAGACTCTTGAACTAATAAAATGCTGTTTCTCATGAAAAAGTAATAATAAATACAAAGAAATGATTATGGGATCCTAAGGAAATAAAGCATTATTAAGGATCAAGTAAATTCTACAAGATCTTCTGTAATAGTTTTAAAATAATATGTATTAATAGTGCTAGGGGCAATTTGAATCAACAATTCTACATTTCCAGGAGGATTTAGGAGATGAAATTCTTCAAGAAATGAAACTACCTACATATCTGTGTCATAAGCACACACAAAAAAGTATCTTAGGTGGAAAGTCATGGGCAGAGAAAACTTGGGCTAACCTACAGGTTTCCCACCCAGTGGGGAGTTTTGTTTGCTTTTTTTTTTTTTTTTACTAGCCCGAATCCTAAAATTTACCCTAGACCACATGTTGTTAAATTTTGATGCAGATTAAAATGATGAGTGAGAAGGAAGTTCTGCCTCATGATATGGGATTTCCAAACATAGAAAAGACAGTCATATTGAGTAGCTCACACATATGACAAGTACAGCGGGTAGTAGTAGTAGCAACTGTAATAATGTTACATGGATTATAAGAATTGGTTTTCCTAGATATAATTGTCATAAGGTTTCTACATCTAGTCTCTTATATAGCAGATAGACACTATCACAGAGACATGTCCAGTAAATTAAATCTAAATCAAAGTTCCTTAATGTTATATTGAGAAATACTATATTTTGTTTCGTTTTTATTATTTGTCAAAATTTGTCTGACAAGGAAGAGCTATTGGGTTGGTATATAATACAAATATTGCTTAATCCTGAAATAGATCATTTAGGGATAATTAACCCTATTGCAAGGTAGCACAGGTGGTAGCTTTCTTCCACAATAAGTTACCGTTTCATTTTGAGGAACAATTAGCAACTGTCTCTGCCAGGTTCTCCTCCATACTAAATGACAATCAGAAGTGCAAAGTCATTGGCACCAGGTTTTGTATTCAACAGCAGAATTACTTTGTTATTTAATTTGAAGTTACAGGTAAGTACTTTCCATATTCTTTCTCTGATTTTTTTTTTTTTTCCTGTCAGAGATTCATTGTCGATTAAGTTGATTGTAATAGGAAATACCCCCTTGGATGCTAACATACTGCCATAGATAACAACAAATAAAAGCACATCTTTTACCATGTAAGATGCTATTCTAATTCCAGTTGGTGGCAAGAAATAATTGCTACTATATGATCTGTGACTGTTTACAAACCTTAATGTAGCTCCCAGGGAAGCTGAATGTGCTTTGCTTTTTTTTGTCTTCCAGAGAGGTTCATGGTAAACTTCTCTGAACAGATTATATCACTGAAGTCTCTGCTAAGTTTAGTTGTGGACAAAAAAATAATATTAAGGTATAAAGCAAAAATTTCATCTTTACGGCAATAAAGCATCTGTGAAATCCTGTATTTATCAAGGTGTAAGATATGTCTTCCTGGCGCAGTTCATTATCTCATTTCTCACTAGTAGAGAATACTTTTGATGGAAAGCTGGCAATAGGGCTGACTAAGGAATTTACCAAGATGTTCATTTATGAAGAGTAAGGATGGTTTAGTCTAGGGGTGAAACTGACATGTATATTCTGCTATATTTAAAATGGATAACCAACAAGGACCTACTATATAGCCTATGGTACTGCTCAATGTTATGTGGCAGCCTAGGTGGGAGGGGAGTTGGGGAAAAATGTATATCTATGGTTTTTTCCTGTGGTCATGTATGGATGTGAGAGTTGGACTGTGAAGAAGGCTGAGCGCTGAAGAATTGATGCTTTTGAACTGTGGTGTTGGAGAAGACTCTTGAAAGTCCCTTGGACTGCAAGGAGATCCAACCCAGTCCATTCTGAAGGAGATCAACCCTGGGATTTCTTTGGAAAGAATGATGCTAAAGCTGAAACTCCAGTACTTTGGCCACCTCATGTGAAGAATTGATCCATTGGAAAAGACTCTGATGCTGGGGGGGGGGATTGGGGGCAGGAGGAAAAGGGGCGACTGAGGATGAGATGGCTGGATGGCATCACAGACTCGATGGACGTGAGTCTGAGTGAACTCCGGGAGATGATGATGAACAGGGAGGCCTGGGGTGCTGCGATTCATGGGGTCGCAAATAGTCGGACACAACTGAGTGACTTAACTGAATTGAACTGATGGCTAAGTTCCTTTGCTGTCCACCTGAAACTATCACAGCATTGTTCACTAGATTAAAAAAAAAAGTTTATTTTTTTAAAGAATTGTTCAGTTTATAGGTGGAAAAAAGCAAACAGAAGCTGTATCAAACTATGGATAGACAGGCTAAATGAATAATCAACTTTGAGTTCAGACAGAGAGGAGGAGGAGTGGGAATAAAATAGATCCTGAGAATTATCTATGAGAGCAAAAACTTGAAGAAAAGAATCAGAGACCCAGAAAGGAGAATTCCTCTCATCTATGGGAAGACTCTACAGTCATTATTCATTAGGTTCATGGGCCTCAGGCCCTAGAAAGAGGAAGTCACTGAAGATACTTCTCTGGTGATCATTCTATATTAATTCTCCAAACTCAGTACCCTTCAAAGATATTTATTAAGCACCCTACATGTAAGAGTGCTGCATTAGATCCAGAGTTTCCAGGCAACATGGTTTATGGCAGAGAAAGCAATTGCTTTCTTTGTGCGGGTTTCCTCTAGCAGGCTGGGAACAGCTACCAGGAGCTCCATGTTCATGAAGGCTTTGACAGTTGTATCTGGAATTCAGCAAGTATGACTGCCCCAGTGGCTGTCCTGCTTCCTTTACAGGGCTTTTGGTGAGGATTAAAAGTGAGACCAGGTCATCTAGAGAGCTCAGTATAAGTGTGTGACTAAGATCCCCTCTGTAGAAAGTACTGTAAAAACCCAAATCAAACATATTTCAAGAACAATCATAACTGACTCATTCCCTGAAAGCTCCAGAGGTTGGATATATTTCAGCCAAAGTTTGAACCACATGTTCATGATGTCATCAGTGGTCCTAGTTCTATGATTCTCTCAGCTCTGCTCTCCTACCTAGCCAGATTCTTCCTCAGACTGGCTTCCCCTGTAGTAGCAAAATGGCTCCAATAGTTCTAGGCCTCGTGTCGACATGTCAGATGCTCAACTCAGCAGCCCAAACTGGATTGAGCTTCTCTAGGTCAAGTGGAGAATTGATGTTGTGGTTTTAACTACAAATAGCTATTACTTAAGCATTTAATAAACTTATACTTACAAATATTGTTGGCAAGATGAGTGACAGGTGGCTTTTTTGCTATAGGTTTGCCAAATTTTGTTTCATCACTTTAGTATTACATTTGTTCAACTTATATTTTAATAGACAAGTTATAACTAGTCATAGAATAAATTAGCTGATCAGTAAGTTCTCATTGCATTGTATAAAACTAGCCTTGGGAAATTCAAAGTTGTTTGTCCAACACAATGTACTCAGAAGACTGGTCAAAGACAGCTATATATCACTGGCTGTGCATGTATGCTAAGTCACTTCAGTCGTGTCCAACTCTATGTGACCTTATGGACCATAGTGTGCCAGACTCCTCTGTCCATAGGATTCTCCAGGCAAGAGTACTAGAGTGGATTGCCATGCCTTCCTCCAGAGGATCTTCCCAACCTAGGGATCAAACCTGCATCTCTTATGTCTCCTGTATTGGCAGATGGATTCTTTACCACTAGCACCAACTGGGAAATCCCACATATCTCTGGAGTTGTAGCCAAATGCCTGATCTTGTTAAAGGAAGATATTAGAATCTGTGCATGGCCACCAACCCCTATTCCACTGTTTTCCTGACCATCATATTTGGTGATGGCTTATATTCTATACCATTCTTTCCTCTGGCCCTAAAGCTACATGAGATTCATTTCTTATCTAGGGCTGGTAGAAAGCTTACAAGTAGTTGTAATACCAATAAACCCTGTCTAGTTATCAGCCATTACATAATAGTCAGATGCAAAAACACCCTGAGATGCTCATAGGATATAATGAATGCTTAAATGAGTACAGTAGAAGTAACTCACTTTGCATGGAGCAGTNCTAGAGGAGATAGGATTTGAGCTCAGTATTTTGTTTCAAAAGTTGTGAATGGGTTAATAGCAAAAGAAACATGATTCTATGATACCAAATACATCAAGAAGTCTTCTGAACAGCTTGGAAGGTCTTAACTGCCAGTAACTGAGCTATGTGATATTCTACCAATTAGATATTTACTTAGCAAGTATATTTTCGGTTCAAGAAATATAAAATTATCAGTCATTCATATTTTAGTATAATTTTTTCATATCAGTTTGCTTCTCTCCTAATTCTTTATTTATTATTATCTTTAATTTGGCTGTGTCAGATGTTAGTTTTGGCATGTGGTATCTTCATTGTGGGGTGCAGGAACTTTTCATTGCAGCTCGTGGGCTCCAGATTATGCGGGGCTCCATTAATTGCAGCGTGTGTACTCTCTAGTTGAGGTATGTGGACTGTTTCCCCGTGGTATGTTGGATCCTAGTTCCCCAGCCAGGGATCAAACCTGTGTTCCCTTAATTGCAAGGCAGATTATTAACCGCTGGACCACCAGGGAAGTCTGTCTCCTAGTTCTTAATAGGTACACCTTGCTCCAAAATACTGGACATTGGATTTGAGCTCAAGACTGTAAGACTTTTCTGTGCTATGATTAAATTAGAAGCATGTAAGAGTATGGATTCCAGTGGCTTCTGTAGATTCCAAGATAGGAAGGAAATGTTGATTTGTAAATTTCTTATTTCCTTAATCAATCTTTTCTTTTAGCTCATGGGACAGATGACTGTTGAGCAAACAGTCATGGCCACATACTTAAAAGTGGGCAAAAAGTTTGAAGCAGCATCACAGGGGATAGGCCCACCTTACTCCCTTTATCCTTAGATAATTTGGAGGAAAGAGGTAATTTCATTATATTTGATAATTGAACAGAAACTGAAGTTCACCTTCTTTATGACTTTACTTCCCACTGATCACAAGTCTGTGTGCCTGGCACATAGTGAGGCCAAACAACACTGAAATGTCAGAGCAATGTTTATTGTAGAGCCATGCAAGGTGAATGGGTGGCTTGTGCCCCACAAAACCCAAAACTCCACAAAAAGTTTCAGCAAAGCATTTTTAAAGGCCACATAAGGGAGGTCCTTGCAAGATATGTAATCAGCTTGTGTAGAATTCTCTGATTGGCTCATGGTGATATAACTGGATGGTTAATTTTATTAATCCTTAGGCACCAGAGTGTCTGGGGGTTGCATGCTCATGATCAAGTAGTTAATTTCTTCCATTTGGTGGTGGTTTGTAGGATCTGAGCAGCTCAGGAAATATGCACTTGATATTGATACTATTACCTAGATATTTCAGAGAGGAGTTACAGCAGAGGATATGGGGGAGGGGTCTGTCTCATTTAGGCCCCATAGACTCTCACACATTTATATCTTGACAGATATATACTGAGGATAGTATGTATCTACTGTATCATTTCATATATGGAGAAACTGAGGTCCATGTTTCCTATGTTATCTACAACCCAATTAGCTTTCTACAATAATTGCTTCAACTCAATATACTTCAATAGATATTTTTTTTTTAAGCATCCTATATGTATAGAGGACTGCATTAGATCTAGGGCTTTCAGATAGCTTACAACTGAGTGCCTGCTTCTTTTTCTCGTTCTTCCTACCTTCTGACACAGCATCTTATACATAGTGATATGTGTTTTTTGAAATGATGAACTGAGGTGTGAGACATCCACAGTTAACTATACAAGAAGACAAACTGTCAAATGCACCAACACCTTCTCTCTTACTTATTGCATCCTAACTAATACAACTGTAAGTGCCAAATCCTCTTCTTTT
>SJYQ01005660.1:0-44961 GCA_006410935.1 Redunca redunca | reverse complement strand
CATCTGGTCCCATCACTTCATGGGAAATAGATGGGGAAACAGTAGAAACAGTGTCAGGCTTCATTTTGGGGGGCTCCAAAATCACTACAGATGGTGACTGCAGCCATGAAATTAAAAGATGCTTACTCCTTAGAAGAAAAGTTATAACCAACCTAGATAGTATATTCAAAAGCAGAGACATTACTTTGCCGACAAAGGTCCATCTAGTCAAGGCTATGGTTTTCCCAGTGGTCATGTATGGATGTGAGAGTTGGACTGTGAAGAAGGCTGAGCGCCAAAGAATCAATGTGTTTGAACTGTGGTGTTGGAGAAGACTCTTGAGAGTCCCTTGGACTGCAAGGAGATCCAACCAGTCCATTCTGAAGGAGATCTGCTGCTGCTGCTGTCGCTTCAGTCGTGTCCGACTCTGTGTGACCCCAGAGACGGCAGTCCACCAGGGCCCTGGGATTTCTTTGGAAGGAATGATGCTAAAGCTGAAACTCCAGTACTTTGTCCACCTCATGCGAAGAGTTGACTCATTGGAAAAGACTCTGATGCTGGGAGGGATTTAAGGCAGGAGGAGAAGGGGACGACCCAGGATGTGATGGCTGGATGGCATCACTGACTCAATGGATGTGAGTCTGAGGGAACTCCTGGAGTTGGTTATGGACAGGGAGGCCTGGCGTGCTGTGATTCATGGGGTCGCAAAGAGTCGGACACGACTGAGCGACTGAACTGAACTGAACTTGATTACTTTCATCAGTGTCTTACAGTTTTCTGTATAGTTCTTTTGTCTCCTTAGGTAGGTTTATTCGTAGATATTTTATCGTTTTTTTTGCAATGGTGAATGGGATTGATTCTTTAATTTCTCTTTCTGATTTTTCATTGTTGTTATACAGGAATGCAAGTGATTTTTCTGTATTGATTTTGTATCCTGTGACTTTGATAAATTCACTGATTAGCTCTAGTAATTTTCTAATAGTATCTTTAGGGTTTTCTATGTATAGTATCATGTCATCTGCAAACACTAAGAGTTTTACTTCTTCATTTCCAATCTGGATTCCTTTTATTTCTTCTTCTTCTCTGATTGCTGTAGCTAAGATTTCCAAAACTATGTTGAATAATAGTGGTGAGAGTAGGCACCCATCTCTTATTTCTGATCTTAGAGGGAATGTTTTCAGTGTTTCACCATTGAGAATAATGTTTGCTTAGGTTTTACCATATGCCTTAACACTGTGCCTTAGCACTACCTATGTCCTTTACTATGTTGAGGTAGGTTCCTTCTGTGCCCATTTTTTGAAGAGTTTTTTTTTTAATCATAAATGGATGCTGAATTTTGTCAAAGGCTTTTTCTGTATCTATTAAGATTATCATATGGTTTTTATCTTTCAATTTGTTAATATTGTTAATATGGTATATCACATTGATTAATTTGCATATATGAGGAATTCTTGCATTCCTGGAATAAATCACACTTGATTCTGGTATATGAGCTTTTCAATGTGTTGTTGAATTTTGTTTGCTAGAATTTTGAGAATTTCTGCATCTATGTTCATCAGTGACACTGACCTGTAATTTTCCTTTTTTGTGTTGTCCTTGCCTGATTTTGTTATCAAGGTGACAGTGATCTCATAGAATGAGCTTGGAAGTGTTCCTCCCTCTGCAATTTTTTGAAAGAGTTTTAGAAGGATAGGCATTAGCTCTTCCCTAAATGTTTGGTAGAATTCACCTGTGAAGCCATCTGGCGCTGGACTTTAGTTTGGGGGAGATTTTTGATCAAAGTTTCAATTTTAATGCTTGTAAATGGACAGATTCTTAGAAAAGTTCAATCTTTCAAGACTGAACTGGGAAGAAATAGAAGCTATGAACAATCCAATTCAGTTCAGTTTGATCGCAGAGTCGGACACGACTAAGCGACTGAACTGAACTGAATTGGATTGCTCATAGCTTCTATTTCTTCCCAGTTCAGTCTTGGAAGATTGAACTTTTCTAAGAATCTGTCCATTATTTCCAGGTCATTCATATTACTGCCATGTAGTTGCTCATAATAGTCTCTTATAATCCTTTGTATTTCTGCATTTTTGTTGCAAACCCTCCTTTCTCGTTTCTAGTTTTGTTGATTTGATTCTTCTCTCTTTTTCCCTGGATAAATCTAGTTAAAGTTTTGTCAATTTTGTTTATCTTCTCAATGAACCAGCTTTTAATTTTATTAACTTTTACTATTGTTTATTTCATTTATTTCTGCTCTGATTTTTATGCTTTTTTTTTCCCAAAAAATCCTTTGGGGACTTTTTGTTCTTTTTCCAGTTGTTTTAGGTGTAAAGTTAGGTAGCCTATTAAATGTTTTTCTTCTGTTTTGAGTTATAAACTTCCCTCTTAGCATTGCTTTTGCTGCATCCCATAGGTTTTGAGTTGTTGTGTTTTCATTTTCATTCATTTCTAGGAATTTTTAAATTTCCCTTTTGATTTCTTCAGTAACCTGTTCATTATTTAGCAACATATTGTTTATCCCCATGTGCTTGTGTTTTTACAGGTCTTTTTTCTTGTAATTGATACCTAGTCTTATAGCATTGTGGTCAGAAAGGATGTTTTGTATGATTTCAGTTTTATTAAATTTACTGAGGTTTGATTTGTGACCCAAGATGTGGTCTATCTTGGAGAATGTTCCATGTGCACTTGAGAAGAAAGTGTATTCTTCTGCATTTGGATGGAATGTCCAGAAGATATCAGTGAGATCTATCTGGTCTAATGTATCATTTAAGGCTTGTGTTTCCTTATTAATTTTCTGTTTTGATGATCTTCCATTGGTGTGAGTGGGGTGTTAAAGTCCGCTACTATTATAGTATTACTGGCTATTTCTCCTTGTATGTCTGTTAGTATTTGTCTTATGTACTGAGGCGCTCCTATGTTGGGTGTATAAATATTTAAATTTGTTATGTCTTCCTTTTGGATTGATCCCTTGATCATTACGAAGTGTCCTTCCTTATCTCTTGTAACATTATTTTAAGGTCTATTTTATCTGATATGAGGACAGCAGAGACATTACTCTGTCGACTAAGGTCCGTCTAGTCAAGGCTATGGTTTTTCCTGTGGTCATGTATGGATGTGAGAGTTGGACTGTGAAGAAGGCTGAGTGCTGAAGAATTGATGCTTTTGAACTGTGGTGTTGGAGAAGACTCTTGAGAGTCCCTTGGACTGCAAGGAGATCCAACCAGTCCATTCTGAAGGAGACCAACCCTAGGATTTCTTTGGAAGGAATGATCCTAAAGCTGAAACTCTGGTACTTTGGCCACCTCATGCGAAGAGCTGACTCATTGGAAAAGACTCTGATGCTGGGAGGGATTGAGGGCAGGAGAAGAAGGGGACGACTGAGGATGAGATGGCTGGATGGCATCACTGACTCGATGGACATGAGTCCGAGTGAACTCTGGGAGTTGGTAATGGACAGGGAGGCCTGGNTTAAGGAGTAAGCGTCTTTTAATTTCATGGCTGCAGTCACCATCTGCGGTGATTTTGGAGCCCCGAAAAATAAAGTCTGCCACTGTTTCCACTGTTTCCCCATCTATTTCCCATGAAGTGATGGGACCAGATGCCATCATCTTCGTTTTCTGAATATTGAGCTTTGGCTTTGGGGTACTAAATTCTCTTAACTTTTGCTTGTCTATAAAGCTTTTGATTTCTCCATCAATTTTGAATGAGATCCTTGCTGGGTAGAGTAACCTTGGTTGTAGATTATTCCTTTTCAGTACTTTAAATATTTTCTGCTATTCCCTTCTGGCCTGGAGAGTTTCTGCTGAAAGATCAGCTATTAAGTGTACGAGGTTTCCCTTGTATGTTACTCGTTGCTTCTCCCTTGCTGTTTTTAACATTCCTTTTTTATGTTTAATCTTTGTTAGTTTGATTAGTATATCTCTTGGCATGTTTCTCCTTTGGTTTATCGTGTATGGGACTCTTTGCACTTCTTGGTTGATTATTTCCTTTTCCGTGTTGGGGAAATTTTCAACTATAATCTCTTGAAACATTTTCTCATACTCCTTCTCTTCTTCTGGGACCCCTATAATTTGAATGTTGGTGCATTTAATATTGTCCCAGGGGTCTCTGAGACTATCTTCAGGTTTTTTTTTATTCTTTTTACTTTATCCTGCTCTTCAGCAGTCATTTCCACCATTGTATCTTCTAGCTTACTTATCCACTCATGTGCCTCAGATATTCTGCTATTGGTTCCTTCTAGAGTATTTTCAATTTAAGTAATTGTATTGTTTGTCTCTGTTTTTATTCTTTATGTCTTCTAGGTTTTGTTAATTGATTCTTGCAGTTTCTCCATTCTATTTTTGAGGTTTTGAACCATCTTTACTATCATTATTCTGAATTATTTTTCAGGTAGTTTGCCTATTTCCTTTTCATTTTTTGGACTTAAGAGTTTCTAGGTTGTTCCTTCATTTGCACCATATTTCTCTGCCTTTTCATTTTTTTAAAACTTACTGTGTTTGAGGTCTCCTTTTCCCAGACTTTGAGATTGAATTCTTTCTTCCTTTCGGTTTCTGCCCTTATAAGGTTGGTCCAGTGATTTGTGTAAGCTTCCTGTAGGATGTGATCTGTGCTTATGTTGGTGGGAGGAGGTGAGGTGTTTGTTGTTGTTGTTGTTGTTGTTTTTTCCCCCTTTTTTCTTCTTATGGGCAAGACTGTGTGAGGTGGTAATCCTGTCTGCTGATGATTGGAATTTTACTTCTTCCCTGGTGGCTCAGAGGTTAAAGCATCTGCCTGGAATGCTAGAGACCCGGGTTCAATCCCTGGGTTGGGAAGATCCCCTGGAGAAGGAAATGGCAACCCACTCCAGTACTCTTGCCTGGAGAATCCCATGGAGGGAGGAGCCTGGTAGGCTACAGTCCATAGGGTCACAAAGAGCCGGACACGACTGAGCGACTTCACTCACTCACTCTTTGATGTTTGGATGAGATGTTCTGCACAGGGTGCTGCTGGCAGTTGGGTGATGCTGGGTCTTATATATAGGTGAGTGACTTTGTGGAAATTCTTATTAATTGATACTCCCTAGGGTTAAGAGTGGAGAAGGTGATGGCACCCCACTCCAGTACTCTTGCCTGGAAAATCCCATGGATGGAGGAACCTGGTAGTCTGCAGTCCATGGGGTCGAGAAGAGTCAGACTTGACTGAGCGACTTCATTTTCACTTTTCACTTTTATGCATTGGAGAAGGAAATGGCAACCCACTCCAGTGTTCTTGCCTGGAGAATCCCAGGGACAGGTGAACCTGGTGGGCTGCCGTCTGTGGGGTCCCACAAAGTCGGACACGATTGAAGTGACTTAGCAGCAGCGGCACCAGCAGGATTAGGAGTTCTGTGGTAGTCTAGGTCCTGGAGTCGGCACTCCTACTTCAAAGGCTCAGGGCTTAATCTCTGGCCTGGGGACAGAGATTCCACAGGTGATTTGTTATGGCATTAAATGGAATTAAAACACATACACAAAAACAAGAAACAAAAGACACACCTCAGACAAATGACAATATAAAATCAGGCAAGTAACAACTAAAATAATGGAATATACACCCATAAACAAATTAAACAGTCAAAAAACAAATAAATAAAATACAATAGATTGACCTATTGACCAAAGGAAACCAAAAATGATGTGCACACGTAAAAAACAAAACTGACTAAAGCACAAACTGGAAAACAAAACTAAAACAAGGTGCCAACTGGAGAATACAACAAAAACAAAACAAACTAACAAACATGGGAGAAAAACAACCAAATGGAAGAAAATAAAGAAAGGATAGAAATGCAAAGTTAGAGACAGATAAAGAAGATTTATTATTAAAGATTAACTACAATGGGAAAAGAACAGTAGGGAAAGCAAACAAAAGAATAAATGTAAAAAAAATTTTTTTTAATTAAAATTTAAAAAGCAGAGAAAAAGGAAAATGCAGAACCGCAGAAGGCCCAAAGTAAAGGCAGAAGTATATAAAAGAATAAGAAAGTGTAATTTTAAAAAAATCTCAAAAGCTTAAATAGATTTAATAATACAAATAAAATCAACAACTACAACAGAGGAGAAAAAAAGAAAAAAATCTCCAGAAGCAACTACAGAACAAGTCAAAATGTAAGACTAATATATGCTTTTCTTGAGTCTCTGATGTCAGAGTCCTTTCCCTCGCTGGGAGTCATAGTCCACCTTGCTTCTCTAGGATGCCCTCCAACACTGGGCTGTGTCTGATCTGCTCTGAGGGCAGCTCAGACTCTAATCTGGTCCTACTCCTGTGTGTTCTTGCCTCCAGTGTCCACAGCTGTCAGAACTAGCGTGTTTTCTTTTGTGGGAATTCTCATTGTCCTTTTATATATTCCATAGATGCAGAGTCTGCCTAGTTAATCACGTGGATTTAATCTACAGCTTGTACAGGTGGTAGGCAGGTTTTGGGTCCTCTTCCTTAGCCACACTGCCCCTGGGTTTCATTTGTGGCTTTATCTCCACCTCTGCATGTGAGTTGTCCACAGGGGTTTATTTCTGAGGCTGCCCTGAAGGACTTGGGTTTGCCCCTGTGAGGGCCAGATGTGAAGGTGATGCAGCTTCTTGGGTTGCAGGGGCCCCAGTAGCACTAGGTACTCATGGAAGCCAGGAGCTAGGGCAGTAGAAAATACAGTGTTTTAGAATCCCATGGATGGAGGAGCCTGGTAGGCTGCAGTCCGTAGGGTCGCTAAGAGTCAGACACGACTGAGCGACTTCACTTTCACTTTTCACTTTCATGCATTGGAGAAGGAAATGGCAACCCACTCCAGTGTTCTTGCCTGGAGAATCCCAGGGACAAGCGAGGCTGGTGGGCTGCCGTCTATGGGGTTGCACAGAGTCGGACACAACTGAAGCAACTTAGCAGCAGCTGCAGCTAGCCTGTGGCAGCTCTGCTCCAGTGAGGACTGAGTGTGAAGGTGGTGGATTACTTGGGTCACAGGGACCCTCCAGGCGCCAAGTGTGCAGTGATATGGATTATCTCAGCCACAGGAACTATGGTCCTATTAGAGTCTTTTTCTAGCCTCTGGTAGCTGGCGATCAGAAGGCCTCTTTGCCTGGTCCTTCTCTGTTGCTCCCCTCCATTCAGGCCCTTAAAGGGCTCCTTAGTTTGGGTCCTACTGTGTTGTTCCATGTGTCAGGCACTTAAAGAGCCAGGCTCTCTGTTGTTCAGTTGCCAGTGCTGGCATTTGGGGATAGAGAGGCTACAGTGATGGCTCCACCCTTACACATCACTCAGCAGTACTGCCCCACAGGCATTTGCCACCACAATCTCCTCCTTCACATGACTTTGGGCTATATCCCAGCAATCAACAGCAGACCTCACCTGGGATTGCTCCACAGTCCCTCTGCTCCAGTTCCCAGCTGCTGTGCCTTCTATGGGACCCATGTCCCTCCCTAGGGTATGTATGGCTGTGGCAAGGACTGTCTATGTGATTCTTATTCCATTTAGACTGAATTAGATCAGCTACTTCACTCTCAGCCTCAAAGGTTTCTCCTCTGTCCCCCAAAATTGCTCCAATGTGGGGATTGGACCCCTGCTTCAGTTCCCTCACCCACCTAGGGCAGGGTGAGTCCTACTAACTCTCCTTTTTTTCCTCCTACTTCCTTTGTCCTACTAAGTTTTGCGTGGTTCTATATATTCTTTTCCAGTAGTCAGATACTCCTGCCTCTCTCAGTTGCTGTTCTGCTAATGCTTCTGTGTCTGAAGGTGTATTCCTGATGTATGTGTGGAGAGAGATGTACTCCATGTTCTCCTACCCCTCTGCCCACCATCTTGTTCTCCTTAATTAATTTTAAATATTTATTTTAAATATTACAGGTTTTACAGATTTGTGATTTTTAGCACATAAATTAATTTCATTCTTGCATTTGTATAGGAATTATGGGCCATATGGAGTTTATAGCTAGTTTTTCTTTTTGTACATGGATAAGAAAAATTAAAAACAGTTTGAGCTCCGTCAATACAACTTCACACACACACATGCAATCCAGATTCACTGTTCCTACCTGTGAACATTTCCAAACATTATAGAAGAAATAATAATATTTTTATACAAATTCTCCCAGAGAAGAAAAAAGTATAAGCATTCCCAGCTCAATTTCTAAGCCCTGTTTAGCCTCAACACCAACAACTGTGAAGAACATTGCAATAAAGGAAAATGGCAAATCAATCTCTCTCAGAAATAAAGATACAAAAATGCTCCACAAGTTGAATAAAAGGAAATTTTTCACTAGAGTATATACTGAGGAATTAGACATTTACATTAGAATAGCACTATGTAGCACCTACTCATTGTTTACATAAATACATTTAATAGTGAAACATTTATTTTAAAAGTCAATGGCAGCATTTTCCTAGGGAGAGAATCTTTCTTTTCTTGATTTATCAGTCCTTTCATTGTTTTTTCCCCATTTTGTTTAAGAAAAAAAAAAGGTTCTTTATCTTTAATTAGTGATGAAAGTGAAAGAGGAGAGTGAAAAAGTTTGCCTAAAGCTCAACATTCAGAAAACGGAGATGATGGCATCTGGTCCCATCACTTCATGGGAAATAGATGGGGAAACAGTGGAAACAGTGTCAGACTTTATTTTGGGGGGCTCCAAAATCACTGCAGATGGTGACTGCAGCCATGAAATTAAAAGACGCTTACTCCTTGGAAGAAAAGTTATGACCAACCTAGATAGCATATTCAAAAGCAGAGACATTACTTTGCCAACAAAGGTCTGTCTAGTCAAGGCTATGGTTTTTCCAGTAGTCATGTATGGATGTGAGAGTTGGACCGTGAAGAAGGCTGAGCACCGAAGAACTGATGCTTTTGAACTGTGGGGTTGGAGAAGACTCTTGAGTCCCTTGGACTGCAAGAAGATCCAACCAGTCCATTCTAAAGGAGATCAGTCCTGAGTGTTCTTTGGAAGGAATGATCCTAAAGCTGAAACTCCAATACTTTGGCCACCTCATGCAAAGAGTTGATTCATTGGAAAAGACTCTGATGCTGGGAGGGATTGGGGGCAGGAGGAGAAGGGGACGACAGAGGATGAGATGGCTGGAGGCATCACCGACTCGATGGACGTGAATTTGAGTGAACTCCGGAAGATGGTGATGGACAGGGAGGCTTGGCGTGCTGTGATTCGTGGGGTTGCAAAGAGTCAGATACGACTGAGCGGCTGAATTGAACTGAACTGACTGATGCAATATTGAAATATTTTATTAATGTATGGTTTTTTAAAATATTGTTCTTAAATGGATATACATTTCCTTTTTCTTATATAATATCAAAATAAAGATCTTTTACTAAAATTATTTGGACATTACAACCCTGAAAAGAGAAAGCAGTATTTATTCTCACTATGTATATGGAGAAAGTGTCATAGTGATATTAAATTGTAAAGAAAGGCACTATTTGTGTAAAGCTTTGAAATCAAAGCTAATAATTCTTAAATAGTTCATATTCTATCAATGTAGCTATATTTGCCCTTATAGCTACAATTTTTAACTCAGTTTTGCAGTGGTGTGAACAAAGGCTGATGGTGTTGTCCTCAATGGTGAAAAACCTTTATATAATTCTAATTTTAACAATTTCAGTTAATATTGCACCTGGCTATTAGTCATCATCTAGAAATGATTAGCCAAGGTCATTTTGATGAATGAAGTCATGTTCTGCTAATATATTATTTTTTAAAAATAGCTTCATTTTTAATCTGACAATAACACTGATAGGCCATGGTTGTGGAAGTTGGGAGTGTGAAACAGAAAGACAGCTAACTGATATGAGTAATAAAGGAAAAGAAATGGAGTTCCTCCAGTTACCCAGGAAATAGGACCTGAGGAGACTGGACTAAAAAGAAAGAGAGATGAGAAGTTGAAGCTGAAAGAGAGAAGGAGAGGCTTAGAAACTTATCCTGTGAACAAAACTGTGGCCAGGGACACCTTCCTGGCAATGGGACTGTTCAATGGACTTTGCAAATCAGGGGTGTCTAAGAGTTCATGGTAAATTGCAGAGCTGTGATATCAACTCCACTGTTACCCTCTAAGCCTTACATAAAAAATTTCTAATTGGCCTTCTGATGGAGATACTTCGGGGATTCTAGGACAAAAGACTATATATCTTAGTAGTACAAAGAACAACTGCAGGACATGAGAAGTAAGCAGAGGTTTCGTGAGAAAGAGCTCCTATAACCTTCAGAAAAGCACACAGATTTGGAGCAGAACACTGCAGAAAACCCTTTAGCCATTCTAATTCTAACATGAAGAACAAAATGACTCTTTGAGATGGATGACATTTGTATGAAATATACAAGAGAATAGTACCGGCATTTATTGATATCTTCACACGTACCAGGTTTTCTAAGCTCTTTAACTGTGATAGCATATTTCAGTCTTCCAACAACCATACAACTAAGTAAAATCATTCTTTCCACTTTATAGATGGGAGTAAGCTAACTTGTTGGAGATCACACAACTCTTACATGGTAGAGTGGGATTTGAACTCAGGGAGTTGATTTACCTTAGCATGTGTTCTTACCTGCCAAATCATACTGTCTCTTAAAAATAATACATCTAAATCGATTTCTCTTTTAAGGATTCAGTATATTAATGCAGACATATAATCAGATAAATGGGGAAAAAAAAAGAACAACAAAAAAATCCACCTTTCTCTTGACTTCATGAAGTCCTGAATTATAACTCAGCTAACTTTGTCTTGGTCCAGAACTTTATCTTTCACACAGACTGACTTCCAGCCTAGTCTCCCTTCATCTAGGCCTGGCTCCTTCAAATCTTTCTCAAAGTGCATTGGTGCACTGAGACAACCCAGAGGGATGGTACGGGAAGGGAGGAGGGAGGGGGGTTCAGGATGGGGAACATGTGTATACCTGTGGTGGACTTATGTTGATATAAGGCAAAACCAATACAATATTGTAAACTAATTAACCTCCAATTAAAATATATAAACTTTATGCTAAAAAAAAAGAATCTGCCTGCAATGAGGAAGACCTGGACTTGATCCCTGGATTGGGAAGATCCCTGGAGAAGGGAAAGGCTACCCACTCCAGTTTTCTGGCCTGGAGAATTCCATGGACTGTATATTCCAAGGGATCGCAAAGAGTTGGACATGACTGAGCGACTTTCACTTTCACTTATACAGTGATTAATTTAAAACATATATCACGTGGGTTAAGTATCTGGCCTGGGTAGAGACTTCCTAAATATCTCAGTCAAGACTTCAGTAATCAGAGTATACAAAACCAAGTCATCATTGTGCCTTCCAGGATGTCTCTTTTTTTTGAAGCTTATTGGCTCCACCCTCTGCTCTCTCTCCTAAGTTGACACAGCTAGAGAAAATCATACTACTTTGCCAATCTGTGTCCTCAGGCTTCTGCTGAGTCCTCAGTTCTGCCGTTCATGCTTTGTGCTCCCTTTGGTCAGCATCTTCTCTATATTTGGTTACCATTGCCAACCTTGACCATCCTCAAGGCCCTAACACACGCCTCTTCTCAATTGTTATCACATGGCATTGCTTCCTGCTGGAGCAAGCAGCTAAGCTGCTTCAACTTCCACTTCATCTTATCCTTGCCCCTTCTGCTGATCCCATATTCCATATTTCAGGGGGTGATAGCACTACCTACCCACTCACTCAAGCCTTCAGAAAAGGAGTCATCTTTTATCCCTCTCCAATTCTCAATCAATCACCAGTACTTTACTGCTACCTCCCAAATCCTTTCCAGACTTATTATTGCGTCCTCATTCCTTCTAACACTGACCTAGGAGGTTCTTATAATCTTTTAGAAAGTAATTGCCATCATTTTCTTTTGGTTTACTCACATTTTTCCCCCCTCAAAATGTATCAGTCACACATACAGCCTTTTTGATCAATTTCAAATCCATTTCCACCACTTCTTGCTCTCTTGAGTTACCTGTTTTCTGATATATAGGGTAAAAATGTAAGCTAAGCTCCCTTTTTGTTGTCCTCTAGGGCTTTGTGCGTGATGGTTTCTTCAGGTTTATGTATTTTAAAGCCACTTGTGTTTTTAAGCTCTTTGGTATCAGGACAAGGTAAAGAGTCTTGGAAACTTGAAACTTTTTTGCACCCCCTGAATGGCTGGATTATCTTTATGGCTCTCGGCCCTCTGCTTCAGAATGAGAAAGGAAAAGGCAGCAGGAATTGAAGAGGAAGGTATGTTTTTCACTGTTTTGCTTCTCTGTTTTCTGTAACTTAGGATCTAGCAATAGTGGAACAGCCAAGCACCTTGGGCTCCTTACCTAATTACTTACACAGCTGGCACCCAACAAACACAGGTTCATTAGAAATTTAAGTGAAAACATGGCATATGATAAAAGAAAGTTTCCAAACAAATTATTTTCCTTTGCAGGAGCCATGTACTGTTCATGTGAAATTGCTTTTATGGTGTTTTAATGTATTCTGGCACCTTTGGGTAAGGATGTCTCTTTGTTCCTGAGCTGGTTGCCACATGTTTGTGCGGTCACAAGTTGTGCTAAATGCATGCTGTTGGAGTTAACACCACATATTTTGGGAACTTGTCATGTCTGAAAGCAGGAGCTTCCTCTTCTGATGGATTGAGGCACGTACTTGCTTGTTTCAGTTCACTTCTTCCTTCCCAAAAGGTTTAGCAACTCAAGGAAACTGACAGCTCATTATTTCAGAACTTGGAAGAAGTGCTGAAGTTAGCAAGCATGAGCCTGTCTTCCCCACCAAGGCTGCCTCCTTGATCCTTGATTTAGTTTCACTCAATTACACAAGTATTTGTTAATTGACTTGGGTTCAAAGGACTAGGCTGGTCACCTCAGAGAGGAGAAGAAATACAGACACAACTTTTGCTGTCAGAAGTCTTATGATGGGGCATTACACAACTACGTGTACTCTAAGGTATGGTAAAGCCTCCTGAGAGATGGCCAGCATGCTCTGCGGGAGGAACAATGAAGAGACAGGACACACTTAGTGCCCTTGAACACACTGTGCACAAGGGTCGTGTAGCTCTACCCTTTCCTGGGTGAGCAGAAAACCCATCTCAGAACCTTTTCTTATCTATCCTATCCCAGAGAGTTGAATTGATAATTAAACAAAATATTTTATGTGAATTTCCTTAGTACGGTATCCAAAAGATAGTAGGATCTTAGCAAATGTTATTTTCTTTTGTTTTGATTGTACCTTTAAGATGGATTCTCCCCCAGATAGATGTGAGGTTTTCAGGCAGAGAAGGGGCCTGAAGATAAGCACTTGGGGCAGAAAGTAGATCATAAGAGGACACAGAGGTGGGGAAAATGGATTCTGGTAGGGAGAGAGTGAATGTTCCAGTTTTACTATGTGGAAATAAAGAGAGAGACTTGGAAAGGTAGGTTGGGGCCATACTGAAGGGGCAGCAATATCTGGATAGGCAGGGTGGTGCAGTGGTGAAGCCTGGGCTTTGGAGACAGATTGTTTAAGTCTCACCCCTGGCCCTGGCCCACCCACTCACCCTGTGATGCAGAGCTGACTTCTAACTCTGTGTCTCAGTTCCTTTACCTATAAAACAGAGTTACTGTGAATGTCTTTGCCATATTCCTTTTCTGTATATCAAAAGAGTTTAAATTTGTAAAGCAATTAGAACTGTACCTGGCGTGAAGTGACATAGCCAGAAGGCGTGCTGCAAATGCATGCCATAAAGAGGATGTTTTCTCTCTCTTTACCAAAGTAAATGGGCCTTTCTGCTCTGAGAAATAGCTCCGCCTTGTACCTGATTGAGATAATATGGAAGTTTCTCAAAAGAATAGTTGTGAGGAGATATATGTATACCTATGACTGATTTATGTTGATGTATGTATGGTAAAAACCAACACAATATTGTAAAGCAATTATCCATCAATTAAAAATAAATTAATTTAAAAAATGGGTGTGTTCCTCAGACTTTCTATTCTTGGATGATGTCTGTAGGCCTTCTAGCCCCATAAGGCTCCCTAGTTCCATCCACCCCCAAAGGGAGATTGCCAGCTGATGCCTGCAACCTCCTTCCAATAACAGACATCACCCTTCCTGCTTGCTGGTGATTGTAGCACCAATCACAGCATCCTAGACAGAAAGATGACTAAAGGACCAGGGACCAACTTGAGCAATAATAGTTCAGATTTGGGGGAACTAAAGGCCTCACCTTTACTAAGAAACTTCTGGATCCCCTGCACTTAGAGGCCTGCCCAGGCAAGCTCCAGCTCCCACCCCTGCACTCCAGAGGCTGGATGCATGCAAGAGCCACCCACAGAATGTTCTGGGGACTCTGAGCCTCCTTCTCCCAGACCTTACCTCTGGTAGGATCCCATATTTGTGTGGTAACACTGTGTCCTTTGGGTTCAGGGTAGGGATCACCTCTGAGTAAGAGACGGGTGTTTGGGATTAATTCTTTTGCTTTCAGGAAAGCCAGTAAGTGAAAAATTCAATCCCCATGGTTTGGAGAAGGGAAATTACATCCAGTGCTAAAACTGGGACCTAATGTCTCAGCTAAAAGAAAAAAATTAAGAGGGGATTGTGTGTGTGTGTGTGTGTGTGTGTGTGTGTGTGTACTATAACACTATGGTGAAGTGGATGAGGGTGAATTCCATACCTTCAGACTAGGCATAAAGGTACAAGATTTATTGGGGAAACATGAAAATCAAGGGCGTTTGGAGACTCTTGTCCTCCATATTGGACAATCTTGAAAGTGGACGTATTAATGAGAGGAACAAATACTTTTGGACTCAGGTGCTAAGCTGACTAAACCTCAGTGCCTGCTGATTACAGGAGCAGTGAGAAATGGCATCTGCCCAGGGCCCATGGGAATCCACAACCATTCCTGCTGTGGGAAAGAAACTCCAGTTCAGAGGCCACCATGTCCTTGGCAAGTTGAGCTCAGGTGCAGCCGCTCCCACTGGGAAACATGGACCTTCAGTCCCAACCCACTTGTTGACAATCCACAGAGAGCTCCTGGGGCATTCCACAAACCTCATTCCTGAAGCCCGCATCCTGGAGAACCACAGGTTCTGACTGAGTAGCTGACCTGTGCTTGCTCTCCAACAGCAATGGAAGGGTGAGGAGGAGGAGCCAGGGGCTGTCGCAGCAGTGTGCCAACATTCATGGAAACTACACTCAGAGAACTTTTGGATATTCAAGACGGTGAAGGGCCCCAAATCCTCAGAAAACAGTTGAAAATACTTTAGCACGTTTACCTGAGAATGACTAGGAGCAAGTTTAATGGCCACACAGAAGAAAAAAAATGGACTTATCCTGTGTAATTCCAGACTTCATAATAATGAACAAATTTTCAGTTCAGTTCAGTTCAGTTCAGTCGCTCAGTCATGTCCGACTCTTTGCGACCCCGTGAATCACAGCCTGCTAGGCCTCTCTGTCCATCACCACCTCCCAGAGTTCACTCAGACTCACGTCCATTGTGTCTGTGATGCCATCCAGCCATCTCATCCTGGGTCGTCCCCTTCTCCTCCTGCCCCCAATCCCTCCCAGCATCAGAGTCTTTTCCAATGAGTCAACTCTTCGCATGAGGTGGCCAAAGTACTGGAGTTTCAGCTTCAGCATCATTCCTTCCAAAGAAATCCCAGGATTGATCTCCTTCAAACATTAAAACAAAAGAAAGCACAGTTAGAGCTGCCCAGTCACAGATGAAGTGGTATCTTCAGAGGAGTTCGTTCTCTGTTACTGGAGGTATTGAAGTAGAGACTGAGAGCCATGTCAGCTATTACTCAGGAGAGATTTGAGATTTCAGCATTGGGAGAGGGTTGAAATAAGCAAAGGCATCTTAACCTTGACTAACAGTTAGCATGGCTGTTGTTGCTTTTTCAATGACTCAAACTCTTGCATTGCGTTGATTTTGCTTCCTAGAACCCTAGAGAATTAAAGAGTTTGGCTTTCCTTTTAGGTTCTATAAAGGACCTTATGGATCATATAGATCAATCTCAACCAGTTTTGCTGATGGAGAGACTGAGGCGTAACTACCAGGTGACTTCTAAGGTTATACACTTGTTAAGTGGTGGAACAGCAATGTGAACTCACAACCTGGAGTATCATGATGGTTTCTCAACTAGGTACTTTCCTCCACTACCTCTCCAATACTACTTATCCTACACATTCTACACACACACCAGATTGATATTGCTAAAACACCAGATTGATTATGTCATCGCTATATCTAAACCGTTCCAAAAGTTCTCCGTACTCTTTAAAAATATACTTTGTTGTTGTTTTTTCATTACTTAGTCATGTCTGACTCTTTTGTAACTCCATAGAGCCCGCCAGGCTCCTCTGTCTGATTCTCCAGGCAAGAATACTTGAGTGGGTTGCCATTTCCTTCTCCAGGGGATCAGACCCATGTCTCCTGCACTGACAGGTGGATTCTTTACTGCTGAGCCACTGGGGAAGCCCTAAGCCGCCAAAGAAATCCACAAAAATGTACTTAGTGTTCTTTATTATGTCATTTAAGATTAAACCTTCTTGGTTCTCTCTCCAATTCCAACCCTTTAACCCAGTTTTTTTTTATACCTAAAATATTCAATATGAATTGAATACAACTGATTTGGGGAATAGCAATTTTATTTCTTAGGCTATTTCTTGCCATATTCCTCCTTTGTAGAGTTTGCTGATCATTTGATTAGTGCCCAACCTGTGACAAACCTCAGAATTTTTTAAATGTGTTGTTCTTCAGGAAAATCAACACAAGATGCCATGGTCCATGTTTTGACCAATGTTGCATAAAGGGAGCTTCACGTGAAAGCTTATAAATGTTGGAGGAAAAAAGCCTACTCATAGCCCACTTCCAGAATTTCTTAATAATTCCTTTGTTTCACCATAAAAATAAATCAGAGGTTTTAAACATGCTTTCCAGATACCAGCTTCTCAGAAATCATTCTGCAATTGTGTGAGAGTATGTGCCTCCATGAGACCAACATTAGCATTTCAAGTATTTTAAGAGAAAAGATCAAGGCCTTGAATGCATTTAAAAGCCAAGTAGAGAAGTCTCCTCTAAAAACACTGAAAACATCTGTAATTCCTGACTATAATAAGGATGACAAAATAAAATGTATCAAATCATAAATTAATCTGAATTCATGACAGTGATAACTTTGACACTAAACTGCTTTTACGTGCCATTATTTCCATTAGCGCTCTCCAACTTCCATGCCAAATGAACCAGTATCCTGTTCTCTTAAGGATGAAAAAAGTATGTTTTGTGATGGACCTGTTATTTCAGAGTGTATGTTAACTTTTGCTTACTAACAGCTTACTACTCAAACTTAGTGGCTTAAAACATTATCTATTGAATTCTCAGGGGGTGATAGATCATCACTCAATACCTCAAACAAACAAAAACATAAAACTAAATTTATTGCTGACATAATAGAGAAGAGCTATGCTGATTGGGAACAGCCTCATCAATTAGATCATACTGCTGATCTTACAGAGGACTTGGGAAAATCCATGAAGTTCAAAAACTGGCAGGTTTTCATGGTTATCATCTGTTGAATCATGCTTACTCAGATAAGACTTTTGCTGATTGGCTGGCACATTCAGAGAGTGTGCTAATTTGAGTGAATTTATTCCAAACTGATTGATTTACAAAAGGAAGATGTTAATCACACTCTTCAGCTGGGCTTGCAAAAGCAGTTTAATGAGGAAGTTGTAGTTCATCTATTAAATGGGTTTAAAATTCATGAGATGGCTGTTTGTTTCCATGGCTACAGAAAAAATCAGTCTTTTGATCAGTTCAGTTCAGTTCAGTCGCTCAGTCGTGTCCGACTCTTTGCGACCCCATGAATCACAGCATGCCAGGCCTCCCTGTCCATCACCATCTCCCGGAGTTCACTCAGACTCACATCCATCGTGTCCGTGATGCCATCCAGCCATCTCATCCTGGGTCGTCCCCTTCTCTTCCTGCCCCCAATCCCTCCCAGCATCAGAGTCTTTTCCAATGAATCAACTCTTTGCATCAGGTGTCCAAAGTACTGGAGTTTCAGCTTCAGCATCATTCCTTCCAAAGAAATCCCAGGGCTGATCTCCTTCAGAATGGACTGGTTGGATCTCCTTTCAGTCCAAGGGACTCTCAAGAGTCTTCTCCAGTGCCACAGTTCAAATGCATCAATTAAGCGTGTGTAAAGTAGGCAACCCCGAAGATGATTTCAATGACTTCTGCCTCCTGCCATCATGACTTGTATGATCCCCTCCCCTTGAATGTGGGCTGGACTTAGTGACTTGCTTCTAACAAATAGAGCACGGTAGAAGTAATAAGATGTCACTTCCAAGATTTAGGTTATAAAAGACTTCTGGGGAGTTGTCTTTTCCTTGCTTTCAATTGGATTTCTCACTCTGGGGGAAGTAAGCTGCCATGTTGTGAGCAGCTCTGCTGAGAGGCTTATGTGACAAGAAACTGATATTTTTAGGTTTTCCCCCAGGTGGACCCATAACTTTAGTGATGCTACAATTGCACAAGGAACATTGCCTAGGGATCCAAATGCATAGGCAGCATTGTAAACTATAATCTGAGTTGTATCTATTTTCTCAAGTTGCCACTGAAGCCCTTAATTCCTTTAGGGCCTTGTTTATTTGTCTTGTTTTCTGTGTTCTTGTCCACTCATTCAGCCATACAGCTTTTAACAAACCATACCCATCTGACCATGCCAGCTTCCACTCTGACACAATGGCTTTTCCATATGTATTGGACTCATCATTGCAAAGAAAACTGATCCCAACTCCTTCAATAGCAGAAAAACTGAACTTGAAATTCACTATAACAAAAAGAGTAAAATATATAATATTCAATCCACTTCTCTAGCCTTATAAAGTCAGTTCTTTTTCTTTGTATTTGTTGCACTAAACAAGTATTCAAAATTAACAATCTTATATAGTTTATTATGAGGCTGAATCATCAGCTGCAATTTTTTTATAACTGGTTATTATAACTCTTCCTTCATCAAACTTTCTAAAGAAATATCCACGGATTATTATATAGCAAAATAGGGAAAAAAAGAGTTTGTGATTTAGTCCATGAAAAGCCAGTAACAAGCTACTTTTCAGAAAAATAACCTAAGTCCAATCCTATTTCCATGGAGACAAATATCAAACTGCTATGTGAATATCATTTCCAGAAATATAGCATATTTTAAGTACGCATAAGGGTGCTTTACACCTTGTATGTATTTATTTTGTCTATGGATATAGGAAGTGTATTAAAAGTAGAGAAGGAAGAGATGCACTACTACTTAGAAATTTTAGCTTTTTTAAAAATGCTCTTTTTATGTCTGTACTGTAGTGAAATCATTCTTAAAGGATGTTCCATACTATAAGATCAAGAAAGTAAAAACTTCAACTTAGATATGGTTCAATGTAGATTAAATGGTATTAAATTCCACATAAAAAAAGCTACCTCCTTGTATATAATACTTATATATTTTGTATGATTTTGGTGTGTTATATTTTCATGCGCTTTTAAATGTAAAAAGGTGTCAAAGAAGTTGGTAGATACTTAACTAATCAGAATCTTCTGATGATTTCTTGTTCATAAATTCATTTTATAAAGTACATTCAAATGTCTATCAAAGTCTCAAACCTAGTGTTTTTATAGCAAATTAGAAGTACATGTGGAGAAGGACATGGCAATCCACTCCAGTACTCTTGCCTGGAAAATCCCATGGACGGAGGGGCCTGGTAGGCTACAGTCCATGGGGTCACGAAGAGTTGGACATGACTGAGCGACTTCACTTTCACTTTTCACTTTCATGCATTGGAGAAGGAAATGGCAACCCACTCCAGTGTTCTTGCCTGCAGAATCCCAGGGACAGAGGAGCCTGGTGGGCTGCTGTCTCTGGGGTCGCACAGAGTCGGACATGACTGAAGTGACTTAGCATCATTGGCAGAAGCAGAAGTATATGGGATTTTCTCATTTTTTCTTTACAATAGTCATATAATAATTTAACCCTCTCCCCAAAAAACATTATATGAAGAAATTTTACAGAGGAAAATTCTGATTCTCAGAGAGTTATAGCTTGTCCAGAATCACTCAGCCAGTGAATGGAATAATCAGAAACAGACTCAGGTCTTCTGGCTCCAAACATATTCTTTCCGTTTCATCACTTATCTTTATTATATTTTTACCTTCTAACCTACCATAGCTGTTCTATTAATATTTCTCACGTCCAAAGGCACTGAACCCATTCTTATGGGAAGAGCATATGGGAAACACAATCTGTATGAGTACTCTGTATCCCTCAGCAATTAAAGGGTCCAGTGGGCCTTCACAGTTTACTTGTCAGTTATATCAGCAGGCATCCTGAGGGTATGTATGTGTGTGTGTGTTAGTTGCTTAGTCATATCAGACTTTGTGACCCCATGGACATAGCCCGGCAGGCTTCTCTGTCCATGGGTTTTCTCAGGCAAGAATACTAGAGTGGGTGACCACTCCCTTACACCAGGGGATCTTCTTGACCCAGGGATCAAACCCAGGTCTCCTGCACTGCAGGCAGATTCTTTACCATCTGATGGTATGGGAAATCACAAATATATAATGCATCATACGAATTAAACTCAAACTCAAACAATAAGCAGAAAATTCCCTTCATGTGGGGCATACTTCTCTTGTCTTGAATTCAGTATTAACATGTACATACATATGTTGTTTATATTCTCTTGAATATTCTTAGCAAACCTTCATGATTTAAAAAAAAATAAGAGATCCTTGTATTTGTAAAGCATTTTATAGTTCATAAAGAATTTCAAATACATTATTTATTTAGTCCTCCCACCAAGTTGTGAAGTAAACAGATGGCAATTATCCTCACTTTTTTAGACATAGAAAAAAAAAATTCAAAGAGGTTAATATTCCCTTAAGTTTAGACAACTTTGAAGGCAGTTCACCTCAGAACATCAGAGCTGGAAGGGGCTTCCTTAGATATTAGGAAGGGCAGGATTTCATAGTGTGTGTTCTGTGCCACACTGGTTTTGTGAGATGCTCTATAGAAAGTGGGTCAGTGCCAATAAAAAACACTGCATATTATATTCCCTGCTTGAGAATCACAATACATACTGGCAGAATATGGCTCTATGCACTATGTTTTTCTTGTTGATTTTGTTCAACTCAAGAGTTTCCAACAGTTGACTTAATCAAGGAAAACTGTTTTGTGAAACACCGACCTAGAGTAACCCCCACATAAAGGAGATGAGAGAGCTGCTGTTCAAAATATAAATATTTATTTAATACCACACGACTACTTACATTAAAAGATGGAACTTAAATCTCCAGATTCACGTTCAACATCCTTCCTAATATCCTACACAGCTTCTCTATACTTAAATGTTTACTTCTCTATTCTAGGAATAATAATTTGGCTGGACTGTATATTCAAAATTAGAAGCATATCTCATATAAAAATCTTGTAAGAAGGAAAAGAGGTCCTGTTTACTTCTTTTTTGAAAATTTTATTGGATTAAAGATTTTTTTACAATGTGTGTTGGTTTCTGTTGTACAGCAAATGAACCCGTTATACGTATAAACGTACCCCCTCTTTTCTGGATTTCTTCCTCATTCGTCACCACGAAGCACTGAGTAGCGTTCCCTGTGATACACAGTGGGTTCTCATTAGTTATCTCTTCTATATGTAATAGTGTACATATGTCAGTCCTAGTCTCCCAAGTCATCCCGCCCATGCATTTCCCCCGTTGGTATGCATGAGTTTGTTCCTCGCATCTGTGTCTCAATTTCTGCTTTGCAAATAGGTCCAGCTGTACCATTTTTCGGAGACAGAAATGGCACCCCACTCCAGTACTCTTGCCTGGAAAATCCCATGGATGGAGGAGCCTGGTGGGCTGCAGTCCATGGGGTTGCACAAATTCAGACACTATTGAAGCGACTTAGCAGCAGCAGCAGCAACAGTACCATTTTTCTAGATTTTCCACATATATGCAGTAATATGATATGTGGCACATATACACATCCTTAGTCCTTAATTCACTTTTGTGCTAATCAAAATAATCTCAATGAAGGGACTTCCCTGGAGGTCCAGTGGAATGCAGAGGGTGTGGGTTCAATCCCAGGTCAGGCAGTTAAGATCCCACACACTTCACAACCAAAAAAATCAAAACATAAAATAGAAGCAATATTGCAACAAATTCAATAAAGACTTTTTAAAAATGGCCCACATTAAAAAAAATCTTTTAAAAAATCCAAAATAATCTCAATAATATCTGCCATTCTTGTGTGCCAAGATAATAAATAATCTTTAAAGCATTTAACAGACTTACAAGTTAAATGTTTTTACAGATAAAGATACTGAGGATCTGAAAAATAAAATAACTTGAAGAAGATCTTCTATTTATTAAAAGGAGGACCCATGAGTTAAAGTCAAGTCTATCTGACTTCCTGTTCAAAAGTAACATTCTGAAGGCCCATTTCTTTTAGAAGAGATTCTTAAAGCCTAACCATATGATTAGGTTAGGGTAATCTCTCCTCATATGATGACTACTGCAATAAATTTAAAAGAGCAAGAAAATCATACAGGCAGAAACAAAACAATAAAACCTCTATAATAGATTAAGCAGACTGGGAATAAAAGTAATAAGTAAGGGAAAAGTATGTAGTTATAATTGCAGTAGACACCATATACATTCTCTTCTCATTTTCCAATTCTGCAATAAACATATTTTAAATATAAGGCCAAAATACTGCAGCATTTAAAAATTTTCTTTGTAACACAAACTAGCAACTGGCACATAAATGAGACTTGTCAGAAGATCAGTATTTCAGGTCTAATGGAGGTTTAAAGGCCTTGGACATTTATCCAGGACTTGAATTCCATCTGTAACATCCCCAAAGGTGGTCATCAGTAATGAAAGGACATCGTAACATCTCTGGAAGGAAGCCACTTTATTATTGGATAACTCCAACTGCAGGAAATTCACTGACTAGACTGTCTACCACTTAAAAGCAGGATGCATTCCTGTTTTGCTCAAACTACATCCTTTGTGTCTAGCAAGACAGAAACCATCACTAAGCTTTTTACTTTTTTGAATTATCAAATGGCACTGCCATGAAATATTCCTTGTAATGTTTATACCATTATTCTAACTCTGGTTTCTGGGCAGAATTTAGGAAACAAAACAAAATCTAGATACCTTTTAAAAAATTGTTATATAATTCAGATAAAAATTCACCCTTGTTAAAGTGAGGGACAGGGAAGTCTGTCTTTCTGGCATTCTGCAGTCCATGGGGTCACGAAGAGTTGGGCATGATTTAGCGACTGAACAACAAAAAAAGTATAAAATTCAGTGGTTTTGAGTGTATTCAGAAAATTGTAAAACCATAACCACTCTCCAGAACATGTGACATGTTTTCCATTTATTTATCTTCTTTAATTGCTTGCAACACTGTTTTGTAATTTGAAGTATACAAGTCATGTACTTTTTTGTTAAATTTGTTTTATATATTTTAATCTCTTTGATGTTATTGTAAATGAAATTGTTTTTCTTAATTTCTTTTCCAGATTGTTCACTTTTGATATATAGGAATACAAGTGGTTTTTGTATATTGATCTTTTATTCTGCAATCTTACGAAACTAGATTATTAGTTTTAATAATTTTCTTGTGAACTTACTTTTTCTATATATAAGACAATGTTATTTATAAATAGAAATAGTTTTATTTATTGCTTTCAAATTTGGATGCCTTTGTTTCTTTTCCTTGAGTAACTGCGCTAGCTAGAACATCAGTACAATGTTGAAAACAAGAAGGGAGAGCAGACATCCTTGTCTTGTTTGTGATCTTAGGGGGAAGGCTTTCAGTCTTTCACCTTGAAGTATGATGTTACTTGTGGTTTTTGTACATGCCCTTTATCATGTTGAGAAAGTTCCTTTCTATATGTAGTTTATTGACTGCTTTTGCCATGATGGATTTTTGGATTTTGTTGAATGCATTTTCTGCATTTATTATGATGCTCATGTGTTTTCTGCCCTTTTAAAAATTAATATGTTATATCACATTGATTCTCTTATGTTGAACCAACCCTCCATCCCTGGAATCAGTTTCACATGGGTATGATATATACTTTGTTAAACTTGGTTTGCTGGTACTTTGTTGAGGATTTTTGTATCTATATTCGAAAGAGATACTGGTCTATTTTTTTCTTTTCTTGTGATTATTTTGGTCAGGTTTTGGCATGATAATAATATTGGTCTCTTATAATGCATTCGGAAATTTTCTCTCATATAGTTTTCGGGAAAGTTTGTGGAAGTTTGCTATTAATTTTCTTCAAACACTTGGTAGAATTCACTAGTGAGGTCATCTGCGCCTAAGCATTTCTTTGTGGGAAGGTTTTTGATTGCTAATTCCATCTCTTTAATAGAAATCTATCCAGATTTTCTATTTATCTGGAGTCAGTTGTTTGTGTTTTATCTGTTAACTAATTTATAGACATATAATTATTCCCTTCTAATTGTTTTTATTTCCATAAAGTTGTTATATCCCTTGTTTCGCTATTGATTTTATTAATTAGAGTCTTGTCTCTTTTCATCTTGGTAAATTTAACAAAAGGTTTGTCAATTTTGCTCATGTTTTCAAAGAATCCACTTTTGGTTTTGTTTTTATTATTTTCCTATTTCATTTATTTCTGCTCTTCTCTTTATTATTTTCTTCCTTCTGCTTCTTTTGTGTTCAGTTTATTCTTTACTTTTGAGTTTTTTTAATTTATGAGTTAAGGTATTGATTTGTTTTTCTTCTTTTATAATACAGGCATCTATAGTTTTATATATTGTATATATAATATATATATAATAAATTAAAAAAAAAAAACTATACCAGAAGAAATATGACTGAAATATCAGTATTGTGAGAAAGCCATTCTCAAGCTTTTTCTTTTCTCCACCCAGATTCATACATGAGACACTTTCATGAACAGAAAAACTGATGTAAATGCTTCTGAGTTGGGTTTGAATATTATGTATAATCTTCCTCCGTCACTTGTCAGACATCACAAACAATAGTATCAGATTTATGTATCCAACATCTGGTTCAGAGCTGCTGCAAAAAGGAGTAGAGGAGGAAAAGCAAAAGTAAAGTGAAGTGAAGTCGCTCAGTCGTGTCCAACTCTTTGTGACCCCATGGACTGTAGCTTGTCCGGTTCCTCCACCCATGGAATTTTCCAGCCAAGAATACTGGAGTGGGTCGTCATTTCCTTCTGCACAGATAGTGCACATCAATATGTGTCAGGCTCTTTTGCTTCCCAGGTGTCACTAGTGGTAAAGAACCTGCCTGTCAATGCAGGAGATGCAAGACAGGTGGATTCAATCCCTGGGTCAGGGCGATACCCTGAAAGAGAACATGGCCACCCACTCCAGTGTTCTTGCCTGGAGAATCCCATGGACAGAGGAGCCTGGTGGGCTACAGACCATGGGGTCTCAAAGCGTCGGACATGACTGAGGTCACCTAGCATGCTTTCACATCACCCTAATCAAATTCGCTCTTCTTTAACAGAATCCACAATTAACCTTAAAAGAGCTAAATTAGTTTTATTATGCTGACATTGAGTCCAGGATAATGTAACATATTTATCCACAATAAGAAGATAAATGAAATGTAAGTTTCACTTATCAGTTGAGTTTTGATTTCCACCAAGGACCCTTCTCTGGTACCATCTTGATAACTTTGGTTTTATGCTGTTGTTCTTACTTTTCTGTTTTGAGATAATTTCAAATTTACAGAAATATTCATAGAACTATTACAAAGACCTATTTGATACCAATCACCCAATGCTGCCATTTAAGTGTTAAGTATTTGTCCCATTTGTTTTATCATTTTCCCTCTCTCTGTCTTTGCCCCTAAACACTTCATAACATGAGCTTCCCTGGTGGTTCAGGTGGTAAAGGATCTTTCTGCAAGCCATGTGGGAGACGTGGGTTCAGTCCCTGGGTTGGGAAGATCTCCTGGAGGAGCAATGGCAACCCACTCCAGTATTCTTCCCTGGAGAATCCCCACAGACAGAGGAGCCTGCAGGGCTATTGTCCATGGAGTCACAGAGAGTCAGACATGACTGAGGGGCTAAACGTAGCACAGCACAGCATTTCATAGTATATTTTCTAAGGCCATCATGAAATTTAACATAATACAATAACATTTTCTAATCTTTAGTCCTTAGTCAAATTTCTTCAACTGTCCTGATAATATCTTTATAGCTTTTGTTCTTGCTCCAGGATCTGCTTCAGGATACATTCTGCATTTAGTTTTCATATTTCCTTGGCCTCCTTTAACATAGAATGAATCATTTTGTTGTTCATACAGTCGTGTCTGATTCTTTGTGACCCCATGGACTTCAGCCTGCCAGGCTTCCCTGTCCTTCACCATTTCCCAGAGCTTGCAGAAACTCATGTCCATTGAGTTGGTGATGCCATCCAACCATCTCGCCCTCTGTCATCCCCTTCTCCTTTTGCCTTCAGTCTTTTCCAGCATCAGGGTCTTTTCTAATGAGTTGGCTCTTCACCTCAGGTGGCCAAAGGATTGAAGCTTCAGACTCAGCATTAGTTCTTCCAATGAATATTCAGGACTGATTTCCTTTAGGATTGACTGGTTGGATCTCCTTGCAGTCCAAGGGACTCTCAAGAGTCTTCTCCAACACCACAGTTCAAAAGCATCAATTCTTCGGTGCTCAGCCTGCTTTATGGTCCAGCTCTCACACCCATACATAACTACTGGAAAAACCATAGCTTTAAATATGTGGGCAGCATAATTAATCTGTAGCCTGTCTTTATTCCTCATGATATTCACATTTTTAGACTCTTTTTTGAAGAGACAGAAAAATGAAAATATTTAGTTTTCCTTAATAAAATAGTTTAGGTTTATTAAGTGCTTTATATTCCTAAGATCTTTTATCTGAAGCTCATGGCAATATCAAATGGAACAAATGTCCAAAAACTGGATACATTTATAAAAAATTTTTTTAAGTCCAAGGGCTTTAACGAACTGGGTTTACAAAAGGCTCTGCCTAAGGCTAAATTGATTGGTGTTTCTTTTGTTGCCTGGAGACTAAACTTATTGATCTAGTTTTCGTTTTATAATAAACGTGGAAGAGAGATGAACTCAAAGTATCCAGATTTTAAGGTCATTTGTTACTAAATACAGACTGGAAAGAAAATTCTTAAGACTGAGAAGAACAAAAAAAGATCCATTTGCCTTATTAAAATATTTTAAAGAATCCAATTTGTTATTGTTTAGTCACTCAGTCAAGTCTGACTCTGTGACCCCATGGACTGCATGCATCAGGGTTCCCTGTCCTTCACCATCTCTCTGAGTTTGCTCAAAGTAATGTCCATTGAGTTGGTGATACCAATAGAAGGTTCAAAATATTGAGCTAACTTTTTGGTCTAATAGAAGGAACTCACTAGAAAGATTTATTGAACAAATGAAACAATAATGAAAGCTACTCAGAGAATGAGACAAGGCTAAGTGCTTTAAATAAACTTTTTAAAAATCTTGTACCTGTGGCAGATGATGTCAGTATCCTACCCCAGTGCCTTTTTGCTTTTAATCTTTTTTTAAATTCATTTTTTAAATGAAGGATAATTGTTTACAGAATTGTGTTCTTTTCTGTCAAACATCAACATGAATCAGCCATAGGTATACATGTGTTTCCTCCCTCTTGAAACTCCCTCCCATCTCCCTTCTCAGCCCACCCCTCTAGGTCAATACAGAGCCCCTGTTTCAGTTCCCTGAGTCATGCAGCAAATTCCCATTGGTTATCTATTTTACATACGGTAATGTAAGTTTCCATATTACTCTCTCCATACGTCTCACCCTCTCCTACCCCCCTCCCCATGTCCATAAGTCTGTTCTCTATGTCTGTTTCTCCATTGCTACCCTGAAAATAAATTCATTGGTACATCTAGATTCCATATATATGTGTTAGTATGTGATATTTATCTTTCTCTTTCTGACTTGCTTCACTCAGTATAGTAGGCTCTAGGTTCATTCACCTCATTAGAATTGGCTCAGATGTGTTCCTTTTTATGACTGAGTAATATTCCATTGTACATATATTCCACAGCTTCTTTATACATTTGTCAATGGACATCTAGGTTGCTTCCATGTTCTAGTTATTGTAAATAATGCTGCAATGAACATTGGGGTACATGTGTCTTTTCAGTTTTGGTTTCCTCAGGATATATGCCTAGGCGTGGGATTGCTGGGTCATATGGTGACTTTATTTCTAGTTTTTAAAGAAATCTCCGTATTGTCTGCCATAGTGGTTGTATCAACTTACATTCCCACCAACAGGACAAGAGGGTTCCCTTTTCTCCACATCCTCTCCATCATTTATTGCTTATAGACTTTTTGATGATGGCCATTCTGACTGGTGTGAGTTGATATCTCATTGTAGTTTTGATTTGCATTTCTCTAATAATGAGCTATATTGAGCATCTTTTCATGTTTTTGTTAGTCATTGGTATGTCTTCTTTGGAGAAATGTCTGCTTAGGTCTTTTCCTCACTTTTTGATTGGGTTGTTTGTTTATCTGGTATTGGGTTGTATGAACTGCTTGTATATTTTGGAAATTAATCCTTTGTCAGTTGTTTCATTTGCTAGTATTTTCTCCCATTCTGAGGGTTGTATTTTCACATTGTTTATAGATTCTTTTGCTGTGAAAAAGCTTTTAAGTTTAATTTGGTCCCACTTCTTTATTTTTTGTTTTTATTTCCATTACTCTAGGAGGTGGGTTATAGAGAATCTTGCTTTGATTTATGTCATTGAGTGCTTTGCCTATGTTTTCCTCTAAGAGTTTTGTAGTTTCTGGTCTTACATTTAGGTCTTTAATCCATTTTGAGGTTATTTTTGTGTATGGTATTAGGAAGTGATCTAATTTCATTCTAATGTCTCTTTCGGATTTTTTGTTGTTAGTATATAGGAATGCAAGTGATTTCTCTGTATTGATTTTGTATCCTGAGACTTTGCTAAATTCACTAATTAGCTCTAGTAATTTTCTGAAGGTTTCTTTGAGGTTTTCTATGTATAGCATCATGTCATCTGCAAACAGTGAGAGTTTTACTTCTTCTTTTCCAGTCTGGATTCCTTTTATTTCTTTTTTTTCTCTGATTGCCATAGCTAAGACTTACAACTATGTTGAATAATAGTGGCGACAGTGGACACCCTTGTCTTGTTCCTGATCTTAGAGGGAATGCTTTCAGTTTTTCACTATTGTGAATAATGTTTGATAAGTGCTTATCATATACGGACTTTACTATGTTGAGGTAGGTTCCTTCTATGCCCGTTATTTTGAAGAGTATTAATCTGGTTCCGAATAGGAAAAGGAGTATGTCCAGGTTGTATATTGTCACCCTGCTTATTTAACTTCTATGCAGAGTACATCAGAAACACTGGACTGGAAGAAACACAAGCTGGAATCAAGATTGCCGGGAGAAATATGAATAACCTCAGATATGCAAATGACACCACCCTTATGGCAGAAAGTGAAGAGGAGCTAAAAAGCCTCTTGATGAAAGTGAAAGAGGAGAGTGAAAAAGTTGGCTTAAAGCTCAACATTCAGAAAACGAAGATCATGGCATCCGGTCCCATCACTTCATGGGAAATAGATGGGGAAACAGTGGAAACAGTGTCAGACTTTATTTTTGGGGGCTCCAAAATCACTGCAGATGGTGACTGCAGCCATGAAATTAAAAGACGCTTACTCCTTGGAAGAAAAGTTATGACCAACCTAGATAGCATATTCAAAAGCAGAGACATTACTTTGCCGACTAAGGTCTGTCTAGTCAAGGCTATGATTTTTCCTGTGGTCACGTATGGATGTAAGAGTTGGACTGTGAAGAAGGCTGAGAGCCGAAGAATTGATGCTTTTGAACTGTGGTGTTGGAGAAGACTCTTGAGAGTTCCTTGGACTGCAAGGAGATCCAACCAGTCCATTCTGAAGGAGATCAGCCCTGGGATTTCTTTGGAAGGAATGATGCTAAAGCTGAAACTCCAGTACTTTGGCCACCTCATGCAAAGAGTTGACTCATTGGAAAAGACTCTGATGCTGGGAGGGATTGGGGGCAGCAGGAGAAGGGGATGACCAAGGATGAGATGGCTGGATGGCATCACGGACTCGATGGACGTGAGTCTGAGGGAACTCCGGGAGATGGTGATGGACAGGGAGGCCTGGTGTGCTGCGATTCACGGGGTCGCCAAGAGTTGGACACGACTGAGTGACTGAACTGAACTGAACTGAATCATAATTGGGTGCTGAATTTTGTCAAAGGCTTTTACTATGTCTCTTTGAGATGATCATATGGTTATTATCTTTCAATTTGTTAATATGGTGTATCACATTGCTTGATTTGCATATATTGAAGAACCCTTGCATCGCTGGAATAAACCCAACTTGATTATGGTGTATGAGCTTTTTAATGTGTTCTTGAATTCTGTTTGGTAGAATTTTGTTGAGGATTTTTGCATCTATGTTTATCATTGATACTGACCTATAATTTTCTTTGTGTGTTGTGTTTGTCTGGTTTTGGTATTAGGGTGATGGTGGTGTCATAGGGTGAATTTGGAAGTGTTTCTTCCTCTGCAATTTTTTGAAAAAGTTTTAAAAGGATAGGCATTAGCTCTTCTCTAAATGTTTGGTAGAATTCACCTGTGAAGCCATCTGGTCCTCCATCCAGTGCCTCTTTACTGGAGGTGATACATAACTTCAGGGGACAATTTCCATACACACTGCTGACTTTCTTTTCAAGCCTGTGCCTCTCACTACTTAACAGTCTTCTTTGCCTGCATGCAGGGCAGGCAAGAAAAGTGGGGAACTCAAAAATCCCAGAAGCAAGCCACAACAAATGGTAGGAAGGGGTTGATGGATAAATATTCCAGCTCCCTTGCCCTCAATGGGACAGTTGCAAGGCATCTTCTACAGGGCCTCTCAGAGTCATTGGTGGGCTCAACTGCAGTCACTCAGGATGATCACTTGTTTATTAAGGCACTGTTTACTGGCTTTCCTTCTGTCCTTGTCTGAGGTTGGCAGAGTCACAAAAGAGACTGAATGTTTCTTTGAAAAATGTGGACCCTTGGGAAAGTACAGTCTGTGCTGTGGGAGGAAATGTACCTGGCTAACATGTTTCAAAGAAACCGGATTAACATACGTGGGAACAGACCTTGAGGATGCTAGATTAAAGGGGCTGGATGATAACAGGAGGCAGGGGAGCACTGATTGATAGAGAGGACTTTCCCACGACTCAAGTTTTAGCATCTGAGCAAGGATGGCTGGTGCCAGTCCTAATGACATTGCTTGAATAACTTACCAGTAAAATGAGGTGAGATGCCAGAACTTCTTCAGCAGAGTTTGAGAAAACTTTCAGAAGAATCAGAGAGGTAGACATGTTAGAAAGAACTGACATTAGAAGAACAGAGAACTCACCAGCTGACTATATTTCCCTAGAAAACTGAGGGTACATCCTTCACCAAAACAGTGTGGACAGCACCAAAGCGGAGTGTCACCACTTTTAAGGGCTCAGAACTTCTGCAGGCCAGGGCTAATGGTGGCCAGAACTATTGCTATTGTACTGAACTCCCTAGTGGCAATGGGATGAGAAGATATTGGAATATTAAAGCTTGGGTGGAGGGATACAGCCATCAGAGGCAAGGTGGACATAATTTCCATAACAGGAAGCAAGGCCAGAAGGGCAACTGAGGCCTTGATGTACAGGGACATGCTGATGGCTAAAAAAGGCACAAAGTGAGACAGATGTGCAAGCCATGAGTGTGTTGCTTGACTTCTGTGACCAAAAGAGCTCAGAGGTGTGTGAAGCAAAAGCTTCAGTAATGGGAAATTACTTCCACGGTGGCTTCCCTGTGATTCAGATGGTAAAGAATCTGCCTGCAATGCAGGAGACCTGGGTTCGATCCCTGGATGGGGAAGATCCCCTGGAGAAGAGAATGGCAGCCCACTCCAGTATTCTTGCCCAGAGAATCCCATGGACAGAGGCCCCTGGTGGGCTACAGTCCATGGGGTCGCAAAGGGTTGAACGTGTCTGAGCAGCTAACACACACGTGATGGAAAATTATGAACCCTCTCCCATTTTGCAGACCTGAGTCAGTGTTCAGTCCTGAGCTCATTGATGGAAAGGGATGACAGTTCCCTTTGAGGAAGACTTTGCAGTGCTGATATATAAGTATATGCAATAATTATACCCAAAGAGACCTACAGACGGTAATTCTCAGCTCTTTCAAGGGCTACTGGACATAGGAACTGAGCTTACAGTAATAATAATGGGGAAAATACCATGGCAGTCTTGCTGTAGAGTGAGGAGGTTGGAGGCCTGGTGATAAATAAAGTCCTGGTCCAAGAATACCTGAGAGTGGGTCCAGTGAACTCCAGATGCTCATCTTATTCCTGGTCCCTAAACACATAATCAATATGAATGTCACACTGTACTGCTGACATTATATTAATAGACTTGGTGAACAGGAAGTCTCTAAGTCATGTCTGACTCTTTGTAACCCTATGGACTTCAGCATGCCAGGCTTCCCTGTCCTTCATCATCTCCTGGAACTTGCTCAAACTCATGTCCACTGAGTCAGTGATGCCATCCAACCATCTCATCCTTTATCGCCCTCTTCTCCTCCTGCCTTCAATCTTTCCCAACATGAGGGTCTTTTCTAACAAGTCAGCTCTTCACATCAGTTACCAAAGTATGGCAGCTTCAGCTTCAGCATCAGTCCTTCTGATGAATATTGAGATTTATTTCCTTTAGGATTGACTGGTTTGATTTCCTTGAAGTCCGGGGGACTCTCAAGAGTCTTCTCCAACACCACATTTCAAAAGCATCAATGCTTCAGCTTTTAGCCTTCTTTATAGTTCAACTCTCACATCTATACATGACTACTGAAAAAAACCATAGCTTTGACTATACGGACCTTTGTTGGCAAAGTAATGTCTCTGCTTTTTAATATGCTAAGTGACAGCTTTTCTTCCAAGAAGCAAGTGTCTTTTAATTTCATGGCTATAGTCATCATCTGCAGTGATTTTGCACCCCAAGAAAATAAAGTCTAAATACTCTTCTATGCCTTGGAAAGACAGATTCATGTCAGAGAATGGGGAAGGGCTATTAACCCTCTAAATACTGAGGGGCCTTTTAAATCAGTGAAGTTCTGGGGTCATTTTTGGGAAATCTCCTCCAAGGTGAAAGATAAGTTATTCTACCTTATACCTCCTGTGTGTATGTGTGCTTAGTTGCTCAGTCGTGTCAGACTCTTTGCGACCCCCATGGATTGTAGCCCACCAGGCTCCTCTGTCCATGGGGATTCTACAAGCAAGAATACTGGAATGGGTTGCCATTCCCTTCTGCAGGGGATCTTCCTAACCCAGGGATCGAACCCAGGTCTCCCACATTGCAGGAGGATTCTTTACCCCCTACCACTGTGAAAAAGGCACAGCCCTTAGTAGATCTCTTTGGATTTGGAGACACCATAAATCATACCTGGAAACCCTTTTATCAGGCAATTGGAGAGATTGCCAGTTTTGAGTGATATCCAGAGCAATACGGGCTTCCCAGGTGGCTCAGAGGGAAAGAATCTTCCTGTCAATGCAGGAGATGTGGGTTCGATCCCTGGGTCAGGATGATCCCCTGGAGAAGGAAATGGCAACCCACTCTAGTATTCTTGCCTGGAAAAATCCCATGGACAGAGGAGACTGGCAGCTACAGTCCATGGGACACGATTTATCGACTGAGCACTCTTGCAGGCACAGAGCAAATAAAATATTCTGAAAAACTTTCAGTCTGGAGTGCAAGGTCCTTTGCCGCTTACGCAGATCCCCTGGGACAGAAGTAAGACAAGGACGCTGTTGGAGTCTCAGCCAAACGCCAATGGGAAAGTCTCAGCACAGATTCACTTGGAGTTCTGGAGCAAGTCCCTGCTGCATATATCAGACAATTGCTGCCCATTCAGGAAGCAGCTTTAGACACGCTGCTGGGTGGACTCTCTGGTCATGGGAAGTCAAATGACTTGAAACCAGAGCATTATGAGATTCATAAAGTCATACATTTGGACAGGCAGGGAAGAAATCAGTTGTTTGATGAGAGAGTTACACTTGAGATCAGACTCAAGCACAGGTCCAGAGGCATAAGTATGAAACATAACCAGATGGCCTCGATCAGCATGTCACCTACCCAGATGCACCAATGCTTCTCCCTCAGTTCACACCTGCGGCCTTGCTGGAGCTTCCTTAAAACCAGGTTAAAGGGAGAAGACGAGAGTACTCAGGCCTAAGTCACAGGTGGATCATCATATTGGTAGGAGAAGAAAAAAGACTGCTGCTGCTGCATTAAAGTCTAACACAGGGATAGTCTTGAAAGACAGGAGTAAGAGGAATCTCCCCAGCATGCAGAGCTTTTAAGGGTACACATGGTCATCGGCCTTGTGCAGAGGGAGCAACAGCCAACACTCATGGGCAGTAGCAAACGGCTTGGCTGGCAGGTCAAGAAGCTGGAAGGAGCACGATTTAGCGCCCTGGAGACCAGACAGTCTGGTCTAACATGTGGTTAAACCATTAGGAGCAGCCACAAAGCATGCAGATTTTTTTCTCTTGTCAATGTCTGTTAAGTACTTATCCATCTCAGAGGAGGCAGAGATTAATCTGCTCAACAGGGTGACTCACACAGTGAATATCAGCCGGCTTCTGTCCTTGGCCACCCAAGTATTCACACAATGGGTCCACAAACAGTAGCTGCGGTGGCAGGGGTGGTGACTCTTGATAGGTCTACCCACACAGACTTCCTCTCATCAAAACTGATGTAGGTTCGGCTGCTGTTTATCTTTTGCTGTCGTCAGCAGCAGAGAACAATGAGGGAGACCCGCAAGCCACATGGTGGCAAGTTGATTACATCAAACCTTTCCAACATGAAAGGTGAAAGTATTAGTCGCTCAATTGTGTCTGACACTTAATGCAGGCCACCAGCCTCCTCTGTTCGTGTGATTCTCCAGACAGTAATATTGGAGTGGGTTGCCATTTCCTTCTCCGAGGGATTTTCCCTGCAAACCCATCTCCTGCATTGCAGGCAGGTTCTTTACTGTCTGAGCCACCAAGAATATCCAAACCTGGGGTACCTGAATCTTGATTTCATACTTCCCACCTGAAGGGGGCAGCAATTCTTTTTCTTTTTTTTTCTTTTTGTCTTGTTTTATATATTAATTGTTTTTTTAGAAAATAATAATCCATATTTTGCCAGTAAGGAAACTGAAGAGCAGAAAAGTGAACAGTCAGAATGTCACACAGTGCTGGAGAAGGTTTTGAACGAATGTTTGAAACAGAAAGAGCCAGTTTCTTCTTCCACACTATACTACTCCTCTACCCTCTGTTTAAGAGGATTGTGCTGTGCTCAGCCACTTCAGTCCTGTCCAACACTTTGAGACCCTATGGACCATAGCCCGCCAGGCTCCTCTGTCCATGGGATTCTCCACGCAAGAATACAGGAGTGGACTGCTATGCCCTCCAGGGGATCTTCCCGACCCAGGAATAGAACCCGTGTCTCTTACATCTCTGGCATTGCAGGTGGATTCTTTACCCACCGAGCCACTTGGGAAGCCTTTAAAAGGATTACTAGCATTTAAATTCCACACTTGATGTTTACCCCATGCAACCTGGCCTGAATTTTCAGTCTTTACCTTTCCATTTTTTCCTTTTTGGGCAAGCTATGGAACTACTTTCTGTAATATGAAGCTAGGGAGAATCTTCCATCTCAAGCGCTGGGGGAAAAATACTGCCCGGTTGCTGGACACGTTTCAAGTTCTGCTGAATTATATAGGGATTATATATTCAGTGAATCCCACTGAAAATTTTCTTTAGCTCCGTTGTCATTAACTCCTTTTCTCCCCCTCCTGATCTACCAGTGTGAAGAGCCCAAATTAACCAAATAGTAAATGCAATTTTAAGTTTATTGGAAATTATACTATGGGCTTTGGTTGAGGCATCTCATCTCTATCTTCTAGGAATCAGAACCTCTAACCCATCAAAGTACCAGGACCAGAAGCACAGATTCCCCAAGTTGATCCCTGGAATTTATGGTTAAGGAAAAAATTGATTTTCCCTTCGTTTCCAGATTTATGTCTTCTAGCTGTGATGGTCTTTGTTTCAATACAAATATTACATTATCAAAGGCAAACATCACCCAACCCAAAAAGGTGTTATCTCCAAGCCAGAGGCCATGCCAAGTTCTGCGAGGCCAGCAGCTTTCAGGTAAAATACTGTACCATGGAACCAGTAGACACATGCCTGTTGTCTTGCCTTCTTCACCATAAAATTCTTTGATGCGAGGCAATATTATATTGAATCTTTGTTGGTAGCTTAAATCCTTTGGGTGCCTTCAGATAATGCTGCTGAAAGAGGTCCTGTGGCCAGGAAAGGCAAACCCATTCCTAGAACATGTTATCAACCTCAAAATAGAAGAATTACTCTCAATGACAATGTTACACTGTTCAGTGTTCTAAAATAAAGTTGATCACTGCATTTCAGTGGAATCACCCTGAGTTTCCTAAGTATATTTGGAGCCCAAATTATACAAATACATCTACCAATTCATTAAGTCAAGAAATTAGGAATAATTAGGTTTGATAAATAATCAAGAAAGGGCTGTTCTGAAATTTTGCCCTAAGTGACTAGGATTTTTTTTTTTTTTTAGATTGTTTTCAATTCAGATTTTCTGAGCCAGAGCCAAATGAGTTGACCCTCTGCCCCCCTCTACTGGAAGATATTGGTAGTCAGTGACTTAAAAAATAAGATAGAAATTTCCTTGAGGATGTGTTATAAATTACTTTGAGAATTCCAATATTCTCCTTTTGCTACCAACTATAATTTGCCATTGCTTGTTATCTTGATTTCATAATTTCTTCATAACCTCTGGAAAAGCATTGAACAACTCATCTCTGGTGAATTCTCATAATTCTTATTAAGACCATAAATGAACAAAAAGATAAGAATTTTAAACTCTAATTATATGAGTAGACTGATAATTCACTTAGTTTTTTCAGTTATAATACTTTCTTAAGAAGATACCATGTGACGATTCCTTCATTTAATATACTTCACCTAAGGAATTCAAACAGGTTTTTAGATGTATTTGACTAACCCTACTATTTCCTTTCTCCCTTCCTTTCCCTCTGCCTCCCACTTCCCCATTCTGCTTCACCCCCTCCCCACCCCTGCCACACCAAGAACAGTATCTACGCAGTTTTCCAGCCAGTGACCACCACTCTTCTAAACCAAGGTGAGAGAACGGTTTAACAACATCATAACTGTGTTAGCTAATGTGCAGGAAAAAGATTTGACCCCAAAGCATTAATAGGATGCTTGGGTCTAAGAACTGTAATCCTCTTAGAGCATTTATTTCAGTTAATTCTGTGAAAATGTTGTAAACAGAAAAGGTGATTCAAAACTAAGATCTAAGACTTCCATGCTTATAATTTCTTTTCAATCAAGCCCCTCACGTTTTTAAAATTTTTCACTGTAGTACAGTCAATTTATAATGTTGCATTACTTCCAGGTATACATCAAAGTGAGATACATATGTATATACATATTATATATATATTTCAGGAAAAAATCTGAAAGAGAATGTATATATATATGCTCTATTCCCTTCTCAAATGTGTGTGTGTGTGTATATATATATATATATATACACACATATATATATAGTCTTTCAGATTTTTTTCCATTATAGGTTATTATGAAATACTGAGTTTAGTTCCCTGTACTGTACAGTATGTCCTTGCTGCTTGCCTATTTTACACATGGTAGTGTGTGCATGTTAATCCCAAACTCCTAATTCAACCCTCCCTCCCTTCTTTCCCCTTGGGGTCAATCAAAAACCCCTTTTAATATTCATGGCCCTGCAATGGCCAGATCAGATCTGTGGGTAAGAACCGACTCAGAGCTTTTGAATCACTAACTCCTCTTTTAAGGCACTTCTGGCATTTTCTTAACCTTGTACTGCATGCAGGCAGCCTATTTTACTTACCATGAGTCCTGGTATTAGCAAAAGGCTATAGGACATGCACAGAGAAGGCAATGGCACCCCACTCCAGTACTCTTGCCTGGGAAATCCCATGGACGGAGGAGCCTCGTAGGCTACAGTCCATTGGGGTCGCTAAGAGTCAGACACGACTGAGCGACTTCACTTTCACTTTTCACTTTCATGCCTTGGAGAAGGAAATGGCAACCCACTCCAGTGTTCTTGCCTGGAGAATCCCAGGGACAGAGGAGCCTGGTGGGCTGCCGTCTATGGGGTCGCACAGAGTCGGACACGACTGATGCGACTTAGCAGCAGCAGCAGCAGCATAGGACATGCACATTCAGAAACTAATCACCAGATTGCTCCTTAACCCCTCAGGACACCTAGTCAAATTACGCCTCTTCTAATCCCTTCTCAAATCACTGCCATATGTTCCAGCTTTAACCAAATCACTGCCACATGTTCCAGCTTTTATGGTGTCTTTATTTCAAAAGATGTTTTTAAAGATTAAGTTATAGGATACAGCATTAAATTAATAAGATTAATCCTCCTGGATGGCTTACTGGAATTGGCTCTTTCACTTCATAGTCACATACATTTTTACTGGTCTCGAATTATGTAGTTAAAATTAATGCTTTGGATGAGCAGACTGGCTCAAAGACATTAAAGTATTCACTGTAAAATATAACTTGGATTCTGAAACAGAGCTGTGAATGCTACACTAGTATTTAAAATGTCACAGAGAAAGGTAATAAGTAGTTTAATGTTAAGATTCAGCTTAAGCAACTCTGGAAATTTTGACATAGACTTCCTAACTACCACTTGCCTGTAGTTAGAATGATAATAATTACTAATGATTTCTATTAGAGTCTAGAATGAGAATTTTTAAAAGGTAACTGGAGACTTCATCTTCTTTGAGGACACAGTTTTTAATTCTTGTTTCAAAAATCCATGATAAAACTTCAAGGTAATAAAAAGTGTTCCCTTCTGGGTACCACTGCCATATCCCAGCAGCTTTTAATGAGCAGTGAACACCTGAAGGTCACCCAGTCCTCTGAAGAACTACTCCTAAATTAACTGACTTAACTGAAATTCATCCTCCACATTACAGTCAGAATTGCCTCTCTAAAATGTATTTCAATCTTCTCAGGTCCTGTTTAATTCATTCACTGGCTACTTCTTATTTTTAAGAAAATCTATCTTGTTCACCTAAATTTTTCCATCACATTTTGGTGTTTGCCACACACAATAATGATGGTTGGATGGATGAATAGATGGTTGGATGATGGATGTACAAATGAATGAATGAATGGGAGGGTGAATGCGAGGACGCACAGATAGATGGGAAGATGGGTGGATAAATGATCAGGACAGTGAATGCAGCTAGCAAGTTCTCAGTATGGCAGAATTCCAGCTTCATAAAGGGTCAGTTATAGCAATTGTGAAACTGCCCCCAACTCTCTACTAAAATGAATATGAAGAAAGAAAAAGATGGAAACTCAGAACACCATAAACTAATATCTAATTGTGTTCAGAAAAATATACCCAAGTCTTGCCTACAAACAGAATCAGAGTTCATTTCATGAAAAAAGCAATACACGTGAGACAAGCAAACACATCTTCACCAAAAGAAAGTGAATTAAGTGCTCAACTGAAGTTTAGAAAGAGGAATTTCAGGGAAGAAGAAAACTGAATTCATGAAGGTAAGAAAAAATCTTAATTAGTTAGCATGAAACCAATAGACAACATAAATTGTATATTAACAAATCTAAGAGCTGGTTCTCCATAAAACCAATAAAAACAATTATACCTTTGGCTATATTAATCATGAAGCTGGAAGCAAACTAACTGCATTTCAACATTAGAATAGATTTAAAAATCATGTTCTTTGCACATAATACAGTAATAAATCTGAAAAATCTATAGCTACATGCACCAACTCACTTGCATCTCACAAAAATAATGTTAGGCAAAGGACTCCAGACAAAGAAAGGGTATATATTGTATGTTTCCATTTTATAAGAACTTTAAAAACAGGCAAAACAATTAGTGGTTTTCATAACTAAGACGGTGGTTGCCTTCAGGGAGAATCATTATGTTTCACTGGTAAAGTGTTATGTGTATCTCTATATGTGTGGGGGCAGTTCTTGAGACACTGGTAATATTCTATGTCTTGACTGGTGGTTACATGGATGTGTTCAATTGACTTTAACTCATCAAGTGACACTTTGATTTATATACTTTTCAATATATATGTTATATTTAAATTAAAATGTTTAAAACTAATCAAGAAGAGAAAACTTTTTAAGGACAAGTATATTTAGCTTAGAGAAAAATATCAAAATATTAATACTGTAAATTGCTAATATTTACTGAGTACTTGGGGCTTCCCTGGTAGCTCAGATGGTAAAGTGTCGGCCTGCAATGCAGGAGACCTGAGTTCGATCCCTGGGTCGGGAAGATCCCCTGGAGAAGGAAATGGCAACCCACTCCAGTAGTCTTGCCTGGAGAATTCCACGGACAGAGGAGCCTGGTAGGCTACAGTCCATGGGGTCACAAAGAGTCGGACATGACTGAGCGACTTCGCTTCACTTCACTAAGTACTTACTATCTGCGTGATATTATACTAAGCATTGTAACACATTACCTCACAGCAGACCTATGAGTCACCTACTTATTAACCCTATTTGTGAGTAAGGGAAATGATTCCTGGAATACTTAATTGCTAGAGGTCACACAGTTTATTGTGATCCACACAGTCAAAGGCTTTGGCATAGTCAATAAGGCAGAAATAGATGTTTTTCTGGAACTCTCTTGCTTTTTCAATGATCCAGCGGATGTTGGCAATTTGATCTCTGGTTCCTCTGCCTTTTCGAAAACCAGCTTGAACATCTGGAAGTTCTCGGTTCACATATTGCTGAAGCCTGGCTTGGAGAATTTTGAGCATTACTTTACTAGCGTGTGAGATGAGTGCAATTGTGCAGTAGTTTGAACATTCTTTGGTATTGCCTTTCTTTGGGACTGGAATGAAAACTGACCTTTTCCAGTCCTGTGGCCACTGCTGAGTTTTCCAAATTTGTTGGCATATTGAGTGCAGCACTTTCACAGCATCATCTTTCAGGATTTGAAATAGCTCGACTGGAATTCCATCACCTCCACTAGCTTTGTTTGTAGTGATGCTTCCTAAGGCCCACTTGACTTCACATTCCAGGATGTCTGGCTCTAGGTGAGTGATCACACCATCATGATTATCTTGGTCGTGAAGATCTTTTTTTAACAGTTCTTCTGTGTATTCTTGCCACCTTTTCTTAATATCTTCTGTTTCTGTTAGGTCCGTACCATTTCTGTCCTTTATCGAGCCCATCTTTGCATGAAATGTTCCCGGTATACCAATGTTCTTGGTATATGCAGGTCAGGAAGCAACAGTTAGAACTGGACATGGAACAACAGACTGGTTCCAAGTAGGAAAAGGAGTACGTCAAGGCTGTATATTGTCACCATACTTATTTAACTTATATATAGAGTACATCATGCTAAATGCTGGGCTACATGAAGTACAACCTGGAATCAAGACTGCCAGGAGAAATATCAATAGCCTCAAATATGTAGATGACACCACCCTTACGGCAGAAAGTGAAGAGGAACTAAAAAGCCTCTTGATGAAAGTGAAAGGAGAGTGAAAAAGTTGGCTTAAAGTTCAACATTCAGAAGACAAAGATTGTGGCATCCGGTCCCATCACTTCATGGGAAATAGATGGGGAAACAGTGGAAACAGTGTCAGACTTCATTTTGGGGGGCTCCAAAATCACTGCAGATGGTGACTATAGCCATGAAATTAAAAGATGCTTACTCCTTGAAAGGAAAGTTATGACCAACCTAGACAGTATATTGAAAAGCAGAGATATTACTTTGCCAACTAAGGTCTGTCTAGTCAAGGCTATGGTTTTTCCAGTGGTCATGTATGGATGTGAGAGTTGGACTGTGAAGAAAGCTGAGCACTGAAGAATTGATGCGTTTGAACTGTGGTGTTGCAGAAGACTCTTGAGATTCCCTTGGACTGCAAGGAGATCCAACCAGTTCATCCTAAAGGAGATCAGTCCTGGGTGTTCATTGGAAGGACTGATGCTGAAGCTGAAACTCCAGTACTTTGGCCACCTCATGAGAAGACTTGATTCATTGGAAAAGACCCTGATGCTGGGAGGGATTGGGGGCAGGAGGAGAAGGTGATGACAGAGGATGAGACGGCTGGATGGCATCACCAACTCGATGGACATGAGTTTGAGTGAACTCTGGGAGTTGGTGATGGACAGGGAGGCCTGGAGTGCTGTGATTCATGGGGTCGCAAAGAGTCGGATGCGACTGAGCAACTGAAGTGAACTGAACTAAGAGGTCACACAGCTGAAAGCCCATGTTTTTAGACACTATTTTGCAATGCTTCAGAATAACTCCAGTTCCCAAGACACAAATAAGTTTATATTTATTGCATTCTGTGTAAATTGTTCTGGACTAGAAAAGGTCAGTTTTCACTACAGTCCCCAAGAAGGGCAATGCCAAAGAATGTTCAGACTACATACAATTGTGGTCATTTCTCATGCTAGCTAGGTTATGCTCAAATTCTTCAAGCTAGGCTTCAGCAGTAATTAAACAGAGAACTTACAGATGTACAAGTTGGGTTTTAAAGAGGAAGAGGAATCAGAGATCAAATTACCAGCAATAATTGGAACATAGAGAAAAAGCAAGGGAGTTTCAGAAAAACATCTACTTCTGCTTCATTCACTATGCTAAAGCCTTTGACTGTGTGGATCACAACTGTGGAAAATTCTTCAAGAGATAGGAATGCTAAGCCACCTTACCTGTCCTTTGAGAAACCTGAATGTAGGTCAAGAAGCAACTGTAAGAACCAGACATGGAACAACTGACTGGTTCAAAATTGGGAAAGGAGTATGACAAGGTTGTATATTGTTACTCTTCTTATTTAACCTCTATGTAGAGTACATCATATGAAATGCCAGGCTGTTTGAATCACAAGCTAAAATTAAGAATCCTGGGAGAAATATCAACAGCCTCAGATATGCAGATGATACCACTCTAATGGCAGAAAGTGAAGAGGAAATAAAGAACCTCTTGATGAGGGTAAGAAACAATGAAAAAGCTGGCTTGAAAATCAATATTCAAAAAACTAAGATCATGGCGTCCAGTCCTATCACTTCACAGCAAATAGAAGAGGATAAAAGTGGAAACAGTGACAGATTTTATCTTCTTGGGCTCCAAAATCACTGTGGATGATGACTACAGCCATGAAATTAAAAGAGGCTTGCTTCTTAGAAGGAAAGCTATGACAAACCTAGACAGCGTATTAAAAAGCTGACAAAGGAACCTATGGTGAAAGCTATGGTTTTTCCAGTAGTCATGTATGGATATGAGAGCTGGACTATAAAGGAAGCTGAATGTCGAAGAACTGATGCTTTTGAACTGTAGTGTTGGAGAAGACGCAGCACGGAGACCAAGAATGACTGTTACTGAAGCTGAAGCTGTAATACTTTGGCCACCTGATGCAAAGAGCCAACTCATTGGAAAAGACCCTGATGATGGGAAAGACTGAAGACAAAAGGAGATGGTTAGATAGCATCACTGACTCAATGGACATGAATCTGAGCAAACTTGAGGAGACAGTGGAGGACAGAGGAGCCTGGCATGCCGCAGTTGTGAGGTCACAAAGAGTTAGACATGACTTAGCAACTGAACGCGGAGAAAGCAATGGCAAGCCACTCCAGTACTCCTGCCTAGAAAATCTCATGGATGGAGGAGTTGGTAGGCTGCAGTCCATGGGATCGCTACTAGTCGTACACGATTGAGCAACTTCCCTTTCACTTTTCACTTTCACACATGGGAGAAGGAAATGGCAACCCACTCCAGTGTTCTCGCCTGGAGAATCCCAGGGATGGCGGAGCCTGGTGGGCTGCCATCTATGGGGTCACACAGAGTTGGACATGACTGAAGTGACTTAGCAGCAGCAGTAAGTGAACAACAGCAATGAAACTTTCCAAACTTCTGGATTTCACAAACCATGAAAGCTGAGGGGGAAAACTTAGAGATACCAATATGGAATTGCCAGCTTTTAATCTATTCTATTAGAAACATTTTTTATTACCACTAACATCACAATAATTTTGTAAAAAATAAAAATACTAATGCAGAACATGAGAGGTACATAATCTCAGAATTAAGAACCATCCTTTGAATTAAATGAAGTTAGGTTTTCAAACATATTACATTTTCCTTATTTTTCTCATTATGCCAGGACTTGTGAGAACTTTTCTGTGGACCAGCATTTGGGATACACTGTTGTCCATTGGGGTTGAGTTAGAGAAATATCCCAGTATATGTTTTGATGATAATGTAATCTTCAAATCCTAGTCTGAGAAAGTAAAAATACACTAATATAACCAAAGAATGAAGATACAAAAGTTTTAAATGAATGATTAAGCAGACAGAATCCAGCCCTATGTTTAAGTATTAATAAATATTTATTTCAGGAATTTCACGATTTTTAATTTTTTATTAAAGTAAAAAACAATAAAAAATACAAGTTACCACTCCATAAACACTGAAAATTCTTGCCAAAACAATACAAAAAGTAGAAATAAATATTGTCTACATGCATTTTTTATGCTGGAGTTGAGTGTATTTCAGAATTTACAAATTTTGTTTCAGAAAAATTCAGTTCAGGTCAGGCCCTCAGATGTGTCTGACTCTTTGTGACCCCATGAATTGCAGCACGCCAGGCCTCTCTGTCCATCACCAAGTCCCAGAGTTCACCCAAACTCATGATCACCGAGTCGGTGATGCCATCCAGCCATCTCATCCTGTCATCCCCTTCTCCTCCTGCCCCCAATCCCTCCCAGCATCAGGGTGTTTTCCAATGAGTCAACTCTTCACATGAGGTGGCCAAAATATTGGGAGTTTCAG
>SJYQ01005658.1:0-45508 GCA_006410935.1 Redunca redunca | reverse complement strand
CCCCCACCCCAGATACCTTGTTCCGGAAGGCATTCACTTAGTCTTTGAAGAGCTCCTTGCCTCTATTTAGGGTCTGTTCTTGTTCTTTCATTGCAAACACACACTTTTATGTCCACAAGGAAGACATTAGTACCATCAAGAAGGGCGATGTCAGTTAGGACCCAGAAAATACAGAGTCGGCAGATTGTAAGAATTGTCCTCAGACTTGACTCCATCTACCTTTTGAACAAAATTTGAATCTTTGAGGTTCAAAATATTGGGGCTCTGATGAGCTTTTTTTTTCTATTTGCAAATCATGGTTCCTGATCCTAAGGAGGAAAAAAAAAAAAAACCTCAAAGGCAAAGCTCAACAGGCTTCCTGGACATCAAATAGTTCATACAAAACAACATTCTGATGACTTGCATGTAAATAAATCAGAAACATATGAATTAAACTGCTCTCAGAATACATATGGGTTGAGAAATAGAAGTGCTGAGAAAATGTGTTTTGGGTTTTGCTGAGCCCATGACATTTGAAAAAATAGTATGAGACACTGAGCAAACACAGCATGGCTTGGCTTCCCCGATCCTAATATCCGTCTCCCAGTTCAATGGCAAACCAGTTTAGCGTGTGTCTCAATGGGAGCCCCCTTTGGTGTGCTCCTTCACACTCAATTACTTGCAGTTAAAAAAAAAATTTTTTTTTTCAATGAGAAGCTCGAAAATAGCGACACATTTCAAGGAAATGCAAATCTTAGCGTTTTTCTGACCCAGTTGGTTCACGTCAAGCTATTTTAGAAAATACCGCAGATCACCTTAGGAACAGTCACACTGGGACGGCCCTCTCTGGTATGACTGGATAGGAACCGACGAAGAGTGGCATTATGAAGAAACTGGTCCAGAAATGTATGCTGCCTGGTAGAGCGCTGAACCACCGCAGGTAGAACCTCGTGAAGGAAAGCAGTTGCTCCCTCGCTGTGGTTTGAAGATGGAAACCCCAGCAGCGCTGCGTACGCCACCAGGCTCAGACATGGCCTGCTCTCCCGGTCTCCCTCAAGGCCGAGGCCTGTGGCCTTGCAGGCAGTGAACTCTTCTTTCTCTTTCCCACATTGCTCTCGAGGTGGCACGTGTTCGGGACTCGGTAAGTCCTGGGACAGGTGCAGAGTCCTGAGAGCCCCTGTGTCCCCTGTCCGTGAGATCACGTCCCTTGGCACCTGGTTTGAAGTCCTGGAGCAGAGAGTATGGGAATTTAGGGGACAGAGAGAGTCAGAGCCTTCCGGCTTCCCCAGAGTCAGTCGTCGACAAGCACTTGAACGGAGTCCTCTTCCTTGTACCAGCACCGTCACCTGACGTTATCAGTTTGAAATTATAGCGAGGTGGCAGATTTCACCTTTTCTACATAGGAAAGCATTATTTTGGTTGTTGAGAAAGCAGTTTAATGTTCCTTTCCTGGCTCCTTCACTCAAATGGTGGTAAGAAGCTTGGATGCTTACTCTTGAGTCAAGTGCTGGATTGTGGCTCTTGAGCAAGACACGTGTGGGGCAGACAGAACTGGCAGCTGCACTTGGTCTGATGATGCGTTGAGGGGGGAGTACCTGCCTGCAAACGGTAGACACAAGGTGGGTGTCTGTCCCACATTCGGCCTGGAGGAAGTGAGGTCCACCAGTGAACGGGAATTCAGCAGGCAAGATGCAACGGTCACACGTGCTGTGATCCGAAAGTGGTGCAGGGTGTCTGGGGTCGTGGTGTGAGGTGGTGATGATGAGAGATGGGGCCGAAGAGATGAACAGCGAGTAGGTCACGGATTGCCTTGTGCACCCCATTAAGGAGTTTCGCTTTTATCGTGAGGTAACGAGGACCCCCTCACATGAGAATGCCCAAGATGCAGCTGAATTTCCGAGTGCAGAGGGACTGGGGGACACCAGGAAGACACACCACAGAAGCCAAGCAGAGCAGATCTGACTGGAAGGAAGGAATTGTCCACAGTGTCACCTGTTACTGAGAGTGAAAGTAACATTTGGCTGCAGCATCCAGGAGTTTTTGAGCTGTTCCGTTGGAGTAGTGGGTACGGAAAGAAGATAGAGGGATGGGGAAAGGGCTGGGGAAGATGCTCTTCTACCATCATTGTTGTCATCATGCTCAACATTGATGGAAAATGCGCATCTTCCAGACAGAGAGACTGGTGGAAAGAAGGAGCCACATACGTCCCGGGGGTTGGAACATATTTGGGAAAATAGACCATAAATATAAAACATTAGCAAGACAAGTTAGAAAACATGTAAAGGGTAAAATGAGCGCTAGGGACCAATCAAATGAAGGAGGATCTGGAAAGACCCGTGAAAACATAGGAGGAATTAGATGAAAGGAGAGAGTTATTTAAGGGGCTTGTGTTCTGTGTTATGTCTCCTTATCCAGTTCAGCTTGGTTCTGAGTTCCCATTGGATGGAAATAGTAGAAAATACCATCAAGGCTGATGCATGGTCCTAACCTGCCTTGACTTCTATTTGAATTTCTCAGTCTTCTGGGGGAAATGAAAGTCATAGACTGACTCTTGTTTGTTGTAGCTTCATGCAATCTTTATTTTTAAAATCTGGACCCAGAAACGAAGGAACAGATATCACAAATACAGCATTTCAGAGAAACCCATACATTCTACATGGATGAGTTCCTTGAGAAATTTTGCACATTCAGGGCTGGACATCTGTGACTCTGAACCATAGTATCTTTCACATCTGTGTAATCTCCACATGACATCTTCCTGGTGTGAGGCCAGAGATTCACCCCCATTGCGCCATACCTTAAAGAAGCCATTCATGATTCAGAGAACAGATTTTTTTCAACAAAGATACCTGAGATATACTTACGTAAGGCATGTCCATGCTAAAAATCTGCTGTGTGAGCTTTGTAAGTGAAGGAAAGAATGGGTCCTCTTTTACTTTGACTGTTGCCCTTGTTTGTAGAATAAATATTAACTGGGCACCTGCTGTAGGCAAGTCATTGCATCGAATGTCCTCTGTGTCACACCCTTTGTCCCTAAGGACCCACAGTATTTTATGGGAGAGAAGACCTGTATAATTGATGAAAATTACAAATTTCTAAAAAATAAAGTGCTGCGAGAGTTTAGAAGATGAAATATATTTGATTAAAACTTACTGAGTTCATTCTTTCCTCAAGTTTCTTGGTCCATACTCCTGTCGATAAGATATCACTGGTACACATTGCTATTTGTAGTTTTTGTTTTTTTTTTTTAAGAGAAAGAGCTGAATAGGTTATCCACATATCAAAAAGTTTTCCATTAAAGAAAACAGTCTCATCACTGTCAAAAAATATTTTAAACATCACTAGGGTACCAGAACTTCCTTGGCTCAGACGCTAAAAGCATCTGCCTACAATGCTGGAGACCCGGGTTGGATCCCTGGGTCAGGAAGATCCCTTGGAGAAGGAAATGGCAACCCACTCCAGGACTCTTGCCTGGAAAATCCCATGGACGGAGAAGCCTGGCAGGCTACAGTCTGTTGGGTCACAGAGTCAGACACAACCGAGTGATTTCACTTTCACTTTCAGGGTACCAGAAGGCTTCCCCGGTGGCTCAGTGGTAAAGAATCCACTTGCAATACAGGAGACGTGGGTTCAATCCCTGTTGGGAGGAGCCCCTGGAGAAGGAAATGGCAATCCACTTCAGTATTCTTGCCTGGGAAATCCCAGGGACAGAGGAGCCTGGTGGGCTACAGTCCATGGGGTCACAAAAGAGTTGGACACAAAGTATCGACTAAAGAGCAGCAGGGCTGCTGAGAATGCCATACAACCTAGACACCCGAGGTCCCTCCTTTTCAAGGTGTTTTCTCAGTGCATGATCTGGTTTTATTTGTACATCTCTATGTAGCAGCAGGTGTCATGATATGTATTTTCCAAATAATTATTATCAGATTGAGACAGAGAGGTCCAAGGATTCAGAGAGGGTCTATGACCCACCAGTGGTCAGTTGATGAGTGAGAGAATCAAAACTGGGAAGACGGCCTCCTGCTCCCTAGAACACATTGGAGACCCTTATCTTCAGCTCGTGAGCCTACGTAAGACGTTTTGGTACAGGGAGAATCGTTAAGTTCATTTCCTTGATAGAATGAAGAAGGTTGAATTTGCTAATGAAGAGATTGTGAGTGACTTTGGTAAGAGAGCAGTTTTAATAACGGCTACATTATTTGTCTACATTTTCCAACTGATGTCTCATGTCAAGATTTACCGCTGAAGAAATATGGCCGATCGTTGGTCCTCTCTTCTGCTGGAGTACCACCAACCTGCAGATGATTCCGGGCTTCCCAAGAGATGCTAGTAGTAAAGAACCCTCCTGCCAGTGCAGGAGACAAGAGACATGGGTTGAATTCCTGGGTCGGGAAGATCCCCTGGAGGAATAAATGGCAACCCGCTCCAGTACTCTTGCCTGGAGAATCCCATGGACAAGAGGAGCCTGGAGGGTTACAGTCCACAGAGTCGCAAAGAGTTGGGCACGACTGAAGCAACTTAGCACACACACACAGATGAATCCTGACTAATGTCTTTTTGTGAAGGACGCATAAGTTATGGGCCTGCTGCAGTGATTTGCTTTGTTTTGTTTTAATTGAGGTGAAATTTACATAATGTAAAATTAACCATTTTACAATGGGTGATTCATTGGTATTTGGTATAGTCATAGTATTGAACAACCCCTGTGTCTGTCTAGTGGCCGAACATTTTCATCACCCCTCAAAGAAACCCCCTACCCATTAAGTGGCTCCTGCCTATCCACCTGCTGCTGTGTTTTATAAACGTTAATCTTATACACAAACTTGCATACACATGCATGCATGCATACATACATGCTGTACCCATCCACCTGCCTGCCTACCTACCTACCTACCTAGAGACAGGAGAGTTCTTGACAGGGCACGTTATTTGTCCTGATTATGTAAACAAAGAACTATATATTTAATGGTATTTCTCCACTGGGAAAAGGAAACATCCCTTGCTTCTTTTTAACCTTTCAGTATAGTTCTTTTAAGTTCTCACCAGTTAGTAATTTATCAAGGGAGGGGGCGGGGAGACAGGAATCAATTTGAAGCCTTTTATTATGTAAAACTGCTGTGTTCCTCTTACGAGAGAAGCATTTTCTCATTACTTTTTGCATCATTGAGAATTTTAAGCTGCTTTTCTTATCTTGATAGTGAGCAATCATCTGGATTTTACATTTCTGTTTTGAAGATTCAAACTGATTGAACAAAGTAATTTAGTTATCAAAGGAAAGGATATTTATTCCTTGGAAAGGAATCAAAGGGGCATTCTTACTGTCATTTTTATTGTTAAAGAAATGACTGTTGTTTGTATTTATTTATACCTTCATTAGTCCAGATAAATACTTGAAGCAGCCAGTAGCTGATCTTTAAACTGGTGTCTTTAAGACTGAGAAAAACTAGATCACTTTAAAAAGTGTCTGGAACTTAAATATTAGAGAAAGTCAACTGAATTGTCTTTTAAATGTGCTTAAAGATATTAACTACTTATTGTTGGTCAGTTGGTCTTCTGTTACCCAGTCTTTAAGGTTGGTTGGCTTGTTTTTTTCCTAAAATCACCCTATACTAATGAGATAATTTCCTTTTTGTTTCTTTTGCATAAGCATTTTGTGTTAAACTAAACTCACTTTCATACATTTTCTTGTTGATTGCTGTATGTCTGAAATCTCCCAGTCAGCTTCTAATGAAAATTCTGGCCTCCTATTTTATTTATTTATTATTTATATGTACCAAAGCATCGAGAAGCTCTGCTGTGAGTTAAGTCGGTGAAATATTGCTGGTTGATTTTACCTGAACGTTCGCCTGGGGTATGGGGAAGGGCAGGAATCTGAAGGAATAAGGTAGAGAGGTGGCTGATTGGACGGAGAGGTTGATAACTTGCATACTTTTTTTTTTTTCTCATTTCAATCTGTGCCACAGAGTCATACATTTGTTAATTATTTCATGCTTTTGTTTTTAGTTGAAAGTACTTAGGTCCATATGTTTTGACAGAAAAAAAAAAGATCATTCGTCCTTTTTTCAGCTTTGTGAAAGGGAGTATGGGGTGGTAGTTTTACAGTGTACCGTGCCGATGATTCCTGTTCAGAACTTCACCAGATTGGAAACTCACTGTTCATTAATAATTCTCTTGGTAAGCAGAAGATGAAGGCATCTGTTGGAAGCACCAGTGTTAAGTATGCTGTTTTAAAGCCCAGTCTAGATTTCATCTTTAACTCTACTCAACATCAGTAGATAGTTACCAATGCGAAAAATTCATCTCCACATTCTTTAGACCATCGGTGATTTGAAGGATATCTTTTTTTTTTTTTACTGGAGAATAATTGCTTTACAATATTTTGTTGGCTCCCGCCATACGTCAGCATGAATCAGACACAGATATACATATGTCCCCTCCCTCCTGAATCCCCCTCCCCTCTCCCACCCCTCCAGGTTGGAAGGATATTCTGATGAAGTACTAACAACTCTGACCTGGGCTTTGCAGTGAAAAACCTAGGTTAAACAAGAGTCCTACTATATAGCACAGGGAACTATAGTTAATATACTGTGATAAACCATAATGGAAAAGAATATGAAAAAGAACATGCTGCAGTCCATGGGGTTGCAGAGTCGGATACGACTAAGTGACTGAACTGAACTGATACATATATATGTAACTGAATCACTTCGCTGTACAGCAGAAATTTACAACATTGTAAATCAACTCTACTTCAGTAAAATAATTTTTAATTTCAAGAGTTAGTGTATGAACAGCAACAACAAAAAGACCTTTTTCTGCCTTCCTAGAGTCATGTGACTTCTGGGAAGGGAAGTCGCCCTCCCAGCTTCTGTCTCCTAACGTAAAAAGCGAGTGAGATGGTTCACCACTTGGACAGATAATCTATCTCAAAGTGATTGTTAAATAATGTAATGGATGCAGAAAATCTTTGTAATTTAAAATACCTTGAAAATACCAACTTTTTCTGATGATTAAGCATAGAATTTCACCAAGTTTCCTTTCATACAATTAAGTTCAAGGTCAGAGAAGTTTTGTGAATCATGTTTCTTTTGAAATTTCATCTTGTTGGAATATCTGCTGGAATCTTGGCTTCACCATCTTTTCCTTCTTGTTTGGGTCTCTGCTCTTGAAAGTGTGTCTTTCTGCTCTTGTGTGACACAGCTTTCTTCCCAGTCCCTCTTGATGCTGGGAGGGCATGTATACTTAGGAATGATGGCCCTTGGGCCCTCTGAGCTGTACAAACACAGCCCTAAAGATACCGGGATTGGAGGAATAGAAATGGCGCATTGATTGCCATTAAGTGATCTTTGTAATTTGCCGTTTGCAGTGACCTTTATTGTGTAAGGGCAGACTGTAAAGTCAGCGTTTTTCTCGGGTGCCGCTTTTCCTTCTTGTAGAGCCCTCTCTGTTCCCGCGTCCCCTCTCCACTCTCCTCTCACTCTTAAAATCTGATTGTTGGGAAAGGATTAGAGACCTCATCACATCAAAGGGAAATAATTGCTTCGGTTGATGTGCCATGTGTTCAGTCGTGTCCGACTCCTCGCGACCCCATGGTCTGTAGCCCGCCAGTCTCCTCCATCCGTGGGATTCTCCAGGTAAGAATACTGGAGTGGGTTGCCATGCTCTTCTCCAGGGGATCTTCCTGACTCAGGGATCAAACGCGGATCTCCTGTATCTCCTGCATTGCAGGCGGATTCTTTATTGCTAAGCCGTACACCATCACCATGAGGGAAGCCCTGTAACAACTGCTAACAGACTCTAAAACCATTTCCCACGATGGGGGATGATCGGAGGTGTGTTGAAAAGTGGATTTGTGACGTGGAATTATTTCTGGGAGAGTAGACTTGTATCTCTTATAGCATTGTGCATTGACTAAAGCCCATTGCAGTGGTATTAATTTGTTTACGCCAATAGTGACCAGACTTACTTGAGCTTAGATTCCTTTTTTTTTAAAACACACCTGTTAACATCCACTGAAGGATGTGAGCTCTCAGCTTCAGGCATCAACCTGTGGCCTTAGGTTCAAAGGGAGAAGGGTGGGAGATGGACCTCCTAGAACCCTTAAATATGGATTATTACATGTGATTGCCTCCTTTTTCAGAAGTCAGCTCAGCTCTAAAACACACTGAGAAGTGAAGTGTACTATTTTGGCAGAACCGGTGAATGTTTATCTTTCTCTGCCTTGTGATTTAATTCTTAGTTTGACTTGTATCTTGTGTGTGATGCATTCATTCATTCCTGTGGGCATTTAGTAACTGCTGGGGCCTATTCTGTGCCCGGTACCACCCACCCACCCACACACACACACCCACCCACACACACACACACGCCCCTGCACATTTTTTTCATAATCCTTTTTTTAACCTGGAGAATAATTGCTCTCTGGTATTGTGTAGGCCTCTGCCATGCACCAGCACGAGTCAACCACAGGCTGCTGTGCATGTGCCCCCTCCTTCCTGAAACCCCTCCCATCCCGTCCTGTCCCCTAGGTTGTCACAGAGCACTGGGGTGAGCGCCCTGTGTCACATCACTGGCTATCTGTTTTACATACGGTCGCGCATATGGTTCCATGCTGCTCTCTCCATTTGTCCCATCTTCTCCTTGCCCTCCTGTGTCCGTAAGTCTGCTCTCTATGTCTGCATCTCCAGTGATGCCCTGCACGTAGGTTCAGCAGTACCATCTTTCTAGATTCCACACACATGCATTAACATACAGTATTTGTCTTTCTGACTGATGTCACTCTCCTGATACTTTTTAAACTTCACTGTTTCTGTGATGGACTGTCCTCAGCAGGCCTTCCTTGCCTTCAGTGTGGAAGAAACAGCAATAATCAACTTTGAAATAAACCCTAAAATTAACTTTCCTCTTTATTGTGGAATTGTATAATGTGTTTTCATCCTGAAGACACGCCATCCTCATTCAGTTGATGAAATCGTGTCATCGGAGGTCACAAAGCTATTTATTGGCAGATGTAACCAACACTATTTTGATGTTGCAACACCCCCTCATGACTCTGTGTGGGTGTTAGTCGCTCAGTTGTGTCCGACTCTTGTGACCCCATGGACTGTAGCCCACCAGGCTCCTCTGTCCATGGGATTTTCCAGGCAAGTATACTGGGGTGGGTTGTCATTCCCTTCTCCAGGGGAGCGTCCTGACCCAGGGATCAAACCCAGGTCTCCTGCATTGCAGGCAGACTCTTTACCATCTGAGCCACTAGGGGACACATGACCCTGTGGTTGTCATCTTAAAAAAAAAAAAAAGCAAATAGCTGGTAGCAAAAGAGGAAAAAATAATATTGCAATGGGAGCTGATCCGTTAGAAAAAATTGATAGTCATGAATTTGATGTGACAGCTGTAGAAAGATAAAATAAATGAGCTGAATCTGCTTCTGATTGAAATCATCTGCTATGATTTGTAGACTGCTACAAATAATAATCTGTAATAATAATGGGCTTCTCTCATAGGTCAGTTGGTAAAGAATCCACCTGCAATGCAGGAGACCCTGGTTCAATTCATGGGTCGGGAAGATCTGCTGGAGAAGGGATAGGCTATCCACTCCAGTATTTTTGGGCTTCCCTCATGGCTTAGCTGGAGAAGGCAATGGCACCCCACTCCAGTGTTCTTGCCTGGAGAATCCCAGGGACGGGGAAGCCTGGTGGGCTGCCGTCTATGGGGTCGCACAGAGTTGGACACGACGGAAGTGACTTAGCAGTAGCAGCGTGGCTCAGCTGCTAAAGGATCCACCTGCAATGTGGAAGACCTGGGTTTGATCCCTGGGTTGGGAAAATCCCCTGGAAAAGGCAAAGGCTACCCACTCCAGCATTCTGGCCTAGAGAATTCCATGGACTGTATAGTCCATGGGGTCACAAAGAGTGGGACACGACTGAGTGACTTTCATTCACTTTCACAAATAATAGTAATTGACAGAAATAATAAATCACATTCTTAACATAACCTTTAATTACTAATGAACAGTCAATAAATAAACACTTGAAAACAGCTTAGGTGTTCAGAAAATTTTAAAGAGTTGTGATGGGCTTAATATCCAGTCTTTCGTCTGTGCTGATCCTGAGTCTGGTGAGGAAGTGGGTTCCCCTGTGAGTACACAAGGAGTGTAACCAGGACGAAGTCAGGTTTCACCTGGACCAAATTTTATGCAATTAAGTATTTCAAGAGATCTTCAGCCAGGTGTAACTTAACGAATTTAAGCCCTTCTCGGCGAGGGCTCAGGTACTCAGAACGCTGGCAGTGGGCATTCCCGTGATACACCACTTTGAAAATAACAGTGAACATACAGTGTCTGCTCCATCAGTGCCAAGAGCAATGCAGGTGTGAAAATAAAAAGAAATATTTGGAGCCAGAGGCTGGCGCACATTGATGGGACTGTAGTCACCCGCTTCCTGTGAGTGCTCTTAAGTATAGTGCGGTGATTTTGTTTTCATCAGTTTACTGTTGGGATTAAGTCACCACTAAACACCAGTGTCACTCCCAGCAGGTTACTGGGCTCTCTCTGTTTTTAGCCCTGATAAACAGAAGCAGTGGGTCCTGCTCAGCTTCAGATCTGGAAGACAGATGAAAAGAGCTCCTTCTTGGTCCAGTGCCCAAGAACTGTCTTTGTGCTCCACTGTCTGAAGTCACCGTGCGTCCTTCTCTTTGGCCAAACAGCCTTTTGAGCCCCTCGTCTGCCCAGTGGCCTGGGAGTGTGTAACTGGGACCCAGAGTTCTATAAATCTGGGTTTTGGTAGGAGTCTATGAAGACCCTGGAGAGAAGCACCTTAGCGATTGAGAGATCTTGTTAAGGCTCACATGCCTAAACAAGACGACATGATTTTGAATCTCCATTTTCCACTTAACTAGCTGTGTGACTTGGACAAGTTATTTAATAGGTCTCTGCCTCCAGATTGCTTCTGTGTAAAATTGGGATGATAATACAACAATAAGGGTAGTGTCGAGACAAAATGAGTTTATGTACGATTTTGCTGGAATAGTACCTGGCATACCCTAAGTAAACTATTAGCTATTTTGGGGGCGGGGAGTTCTTTTTAATTGGCGGATAATTGCTTTTTAATGTTGTGATGGTTTCTGCCATTCAACAGCATGAATCAGCCATAGGTATCCATATGTCCCCTCCCTCTTGAACCTCCCTCCCACCTCCCACCCCATCTCACCCTTCTATTTTTTTTTTTTTTAACTACCGTCATCATTTTGTGATGCCAACAGTCACAAGAGCTTGGGACTGGCAGGCCTTGAGACCAGGTCTTTTTCCCGTTCTTTAGAGTGTTATGGGCTTCCCAGGTGGCGCGAGTGGTAAAGAATCTGCCTGTCAGTGCTGGAGACACAAGAGACATAGGTTTGATCCCTGGGTTGAGAGGGTCTCCTGGAGTAGGAAATAGCAGCAACATACTCCAGTCTTCTTGCCTGGAAAATTCCATGGACAGAGGAGCTTGGTGGGCTCCATGGGGTCGCAAAGAGTTGGACACAGCTGAGTGACTGAACACACACACAGAGTGTTAAGTTGTAATACCATAACAAATTGTTTCTTTTTTTTTAGTGTTTAACTCCCTGCATATGTTACTGAGATTGCATGATAATACATGAAGACAGCTTAAAATCTCAAATGTTCTGTATCTGTATTTCAATATCATATGTATGAAACATCTGTGATATAACAGAGTGAGCCTAATCATACCTGTCTTCACAGTTTTTCTGCCTCAAGTTTGCACTGACAACACACTGATACTTGCAAAATGCTTGTAAAAATAACAGGACACTATGGAGCTTAAATCACAATAATATTGCTGTATAATTCTTAGTGATTCTGTCTTAGTTTATCCTTATTTTTAGTTAAAGCACAGTTTTTTCCTTCCTTGTAGATTTTTAAGCTACACAGACTTGTTTAGTAGATTGAAATTTAGAGATTTGAAAAATAGACTGCAACTACCTTTATTTTTAAATGTATTGCTTTTTTATTTGAAGAAAGGAAAGAACAAGGTAAAGCTTCTGGCCATAAGCAGTGTAAGGGTTTGTTGTAGCTCTTGGGGTGCTTTGCACACTTAATGATGGTCCAGCTCACTACTTTACTGTCATTGTGGAGCCTGCTGCAGGCTGGCTGTGCTCGTCGAAAGTGGGTGGGCTACAGTCTGTCCATCCCTGCATGCTTCTCTGCTTCTGATCCTTGTAAATCACTCATATCTCTGCTTCTCCTTGTTCTTGCTTTCTTTTGATTTCTTGGGGTTACACAATTTGATAGAGAAGGGAATTAAAATTCTTACAGTCTTACTACTTCTTAACACAGAGAAAAGGTATTTTGTGGCTGAAAAGGATAAAACTCTTGGCTATAATTCATTTGTAGAATTTAGCTTCAGACTTAATATTCTCATGAACAGATAACCAAAACTCAGCTGATATTCAGAAGGGTAAAAAAAAAGTTAGACGTGGTATTTGTGATAGAGCATTTGGATGTATGCCAAAATGACTTGTGTTCTAAATATATTACATATTCCAGGAATTTCTTTTAGGGGGTTCATATACATGTTCTTTTTCTCATTTTTGTGATGCACTGTGGTGGAGTGAATACAGATTACTGCTTGTTAAGGAAATGAAATAGGAATACCATATACATGAATGAGACATTTTACACGTTTAGATAATTGGAGATTTTTTTTTCAGAGTATCACTGTAGTTTGAGGAATAAAACTTTTCTTTCTTACCGAGAGTTACTTTAGGGCACTTAGAACTATTTGTTTAATTCCTGTAAAAGCTTCAGGTAATTGAGATGGAAATAAAAGCTTCACAGTTTCAATAGATTACATCTCTGAAATTTTTTCATCTACAATTACATATCCATATATTTGTCAATATACTGCAACATTTATGTGTTATTTCTAAACATATTTCCTGTATGTGATAATCAAATGGGCCTTTAAGCGTCACTTGGAAATAAAGTAGGATCTTTTTCCACTAGTAAATATTGCTTGACTTGTTAGTATATACTGAGAATATATAAGATAAATAATTTTTATTTCTGTAGTTGGCTTTTGTTTTTCTTTGCACCATTGGGCTGTTTATTGCCTTCTTTTTCATGCTCTTGAGCATTTTTCACTGCCGTTAAACCTTATGATAACTTACTCAACTCTGCTACTTTCATCTACATTTTGCTACCCATTCGAATATTTAAGTTATAAAGTTAAAAAAGACTTTAGGAAGGAGAGTGCCAAGAGGATAAAACGAGAATTCAGGAGTCCTGAGCTCTGTTCAAGGCCCTCGGGTAGGTCCTTTAACATCTGCCTTTTGCCCGTTTATAAAATGAAGTTGAACTGATTTCAACTTTAAAAATGTGATGCCAAGAAGCAGAAGAGAGGACACAAATTGGAGAAATTTCCTGAAAAGGGAAAGGAACATCTATTTAAGAAAAATGATACAAAACATTATGAAAGAAAGGGTAATAAAAATAGAGAGTGGAATCAAGGAATCCAGTTACCAAGATGTCATGTGAAAACTCATGATCAGAAAAAGTTAAAACTCTGTTCACCATTTATTGTCTCAAAGTGATCACACTGTGCCTAATTATAGTTCCTTTGCCAAAGACTAACTAGGGGCCAAGGAGGAAGTTGCCATGAAAGATTTTCTCACTGTTCTTTCCTACACATCCAGAGATCTGGGGATCACAGGACCTGTTCTTCCCCGGGGCTCTACTTTACAGTCCCGCTTACAGGAACTTGGGCAGGTGGTTACAAAACGGGCTTTAAGAAGTATGTAATAGTACAAGGGACTCTAAAAGTAGTAAGTAAAATGGATACCTGAATGTTCTGCCATCCAATAATAATCAACATTTATTAAACACTGGTGGTTCACTGTGTGCTAGGATACCTGGAATCTGCTTCTCCCCCTCGTCTACCAGAAGAGTTCTTGCTTTGGCAGCTGAAAGGCAACAGCAAGTCTTAAATAAGCTGCATGATTGTGATGGCTGCTCCAACAGAGTTTCATACGGGGCTCAGGTCTCCTTGGGGACAGCCACTACCCCAAATCAGTGTTCCCAATAAAACTGTTTGCCATAGTGAGAAAGTTCCACACTGTGATATCCAGTATGGTCACTGGTGGCCGCAGTTTGCTACTGAGTACTTGAAATGTGGCTAGTGTGACTGCAGGGCTGAATATTTCATTTTGTTTAATTTTAATGAAGCTTAATTCAGATAACCACATAGGACTTATGGATACTGTATTGGACAGCACCATTCTGGACATGTTAAAAATTAAACCCTTGTTTATATTTTTTGGATATAAATACCATTTATTGAGCTCCTACAAGAGACAAGGAGTTATGCTCGACATACGTACTCTCTAATCTGCATGGCAGAATAGCCCCATTTGACATTTGATAGTGAAGAGATTGACAAATGAGGAAACGGAGCCTCTGAGAGAGAACGTGCTTTGTTTTGTCCTTACAACTACTTGTGAGTGCTGGAATTTGAGCCTTGTTGGTCTGATTCCAAAGTAATTTCTACTACTTTGCCAAATGGGTTTTTCTGCTGTCTGGAGACCATCTCTTCTAAGTACATCTTCCGGCTGCTTTATGGATTAGCCAGCAATATACCTCTAACTTTGTCCTATAGAACAATTACAGTGTCCATTTCAGTTCTTATGAATGTCGAGGTATCACTGCCCCCGGCTGTTCTTTGCGCTTACTGTGACCTGTGTCCTTCCAACAATATTGTAAGAGTTGAGGTCCATTCCAGTCAGTTTCCTGAGCAGTAAGCTGATCCCTTACAGGTACTTTCCCCATTAGATGCTGGTCAGCATCACTGTACATGCCTAGGTGTGTGAGAACCACCAGCTCTTGGCATTCGAGTGTCTAACTGTCACAGTTTAGAATATGTGTGAAGCCTCCTAGGGTCTGGGCTGCTCAGTCAGCCTCCCTGGCACTTGGGCCTCTGAGGCATAATTGTGCCTCGCTGCTTTCTACTCCATCATGGAGCACACAGGAACTCTGCTAAGGATCTAAAGTCTCAGTTACAGTGTTTCAGTTCTTCTCACCTGGTTCTCTTTGGAAATTATTCTTATGGTACTTGCTGGTCACAGAGAGGCCAAGGTCTACTCTGCAACCGAGTGGCTGCCACTCAACCCCACTCAGTTATACACCTCATGATCCATGATCTATAACCACTTCTCTGTATCCCCTCCAGAGTTCAGCTTCCCACTTTGGGAAGAAAGTAACTGACTCGCATTGGTTTCACTCTCAACATGCCCTATCAAGTTTTCTTTTCTTAAAAGGCAGTTATGAAACCCCACAAGAATTATTTCTATAAATCATGACTAAAGTATTGTCTTGTGCTGATAGCTAACGATATCTTTTCTTTTTTCCTCTTAAGATCAACAAATTGTTTTTCAATGAAAAGAATCTAGGCTTTAATGATTAGCTTGAATCTTTACCACTTGGTAGTTTTTTAACATGGAAAAGTGGCTTAACTTTTCTGAGTCACTTTTGTCCAGATAATTTTTAAAAAATAGCAGCACATTAATGCTATTGATCTGATCTTTTTGCATGTTTTTTAGGTATCAGGTATTATTCTCATTGCTTTTATATATGGGATGCCATTTAATTCTCTCAAGAATCTGGCATAGCAGGCACTGTTATTCCCTTTTTATGGGTAGGAATCTAAAGACCAGAGAGTAAAGTAACAGTTCCAAGGTGACCTACCTCATAAATGATAGAATGGGCAGTTATGTGACCCAGGCCTGCCTGGGCCAGGACACTTGACCAGTCTACCATTCTTTAGTCATATGAAATAGAAATGACGCTATTGATAATGCCCATCTTATATGACTGTTATGAAGATTAGAAATAATGTGTATGGAGCTCCCAGCACAAAAGCCATTCCACAAAATGCCCTGAACAAATGGTAATCATTGTTACCTTTTAAAATTTCCATAAGTGAAACTGACATGCCAAGACATAAAAATGAGCACCTCCAAGGAAAAAGGTAAAATTTGCGTTCTGTAATTGTTGGTGTGTGTGTTTGCTTGCTTTTCTTCTTTTCTAGTAGGCAAAGGTTCTATTTAAAAGAATATCATATTGTTTCTTTGATGATAGCACAAAGAATAGTCAGAACATTGGTTGGAATGGTTAATATACTATAGTAGTCTATCTCAAGTATATCTCAAATTACAACACAAGTTAAATCTGTAAAATGAGAACTTATAAATTTTTTTTTTTTTTTTTTTAGAGTTTATGCTGTCTACGGGGTTTTGTTAAGCTCAGAATTTCTGCATTTGTGATTTTGTTTTAAAATCAGATTTTAAGAGAAAAAAGATAACGGAGCTGACTTTGAATATGAACTGCACTTGGCTATTAGCTTCCCATTAAGCCTTTATTCAGCAGATAGCTCACTCAAATTGCTGTAGTCTATATGAACTTGAGCCAAGTTTGCCCATTTCTAGTTTTGCAACAGAATTTCACACTTCTTTAGTTACTCTTGTGGGAGGAACTGGAATGCCAAAAGTCACCTTGATCTAAGATACCTTATCAGAAGAAAACTAAGTGTAGATTTTTGCTTCTCTTTAGACTCTCTGCATGTTTCCTTGGCAGAGTTACTTCAACACCTGAAAGAGAGTTTGGGATTTGTATTTCATTTTCCATCGGACTGATTTTCTGTTGTTAGTCATTTGAAGAGGTCTGGGATGTTTGTTAGCTATTTTCTATCATTCTGTTAGCTATTTTCTCTAACAAATGTGTAAGTCATCTTTCTATTTACCTGTAATAATAATAATTAAAGTTGAGTGGATGTGAGCTTTTCTTACTGAATTTAGTGTTTCTGTTAAATACCTTCTTGCAGCCTATACTTTCAAGTCTTTTAAGAGGCTGGGAAAATAGTTGGCTGAAGTAAAATAATTAAGCAGCTTACTGATGATCCAGGTTATTAAAAATTAAAACACCGAAGATAAACTGAGTCATTTATCATCACTCTGTTTTCATAAATAGCATCTTATACCTCCACCACCACTTTTAAAGAAGGCAGCCATTGAATAGCAGACAATAAAGGACCATTGATGGTTGAATATCTTGAGCAGGGCTCTGACCATTCCATTATTGAATTTTCTTATGATTAAAATGTGAGGCGGGTTGATTCCTTCTACTTTTAAAAAGTATAATAAGAGACTTCCTGGGGGTCCAGTGGCTGATTCCCACACACCCAAGGCAGGGAGCGGGGTTTGATTCCTGGTCAGGGAACTAGATTCCATGTGCCACAACTAAAGGTCCCATGTGCCACAACCAAGACCCTTTGCAGCCAAATAGATACACGAACACTTTTTTAAAAAATATATAACAGTTCTATGTTATGTTTATTTTTACAAACCAATATATAGAGCACTTATTTTTAAAATACCTTTTGCTGAGAAAGATGAAGTATATAAATTAAAAGGGAATAACATTGTACCTGATCAGTTGTAAAGAAAATTTATAAAATATGCAGAAATTGCTTTTTTTAAAAAAAAGAACTATTAATAGTGTTTGATTTCTTGTTAACAAAGACTTTCATCTTATCTAAAAAAATCTTAATTTGGCCACAGCATCAGAAAAATAGAAATTGTATAATGTAACATGTCCTGAAAGCTTTTTAACCCCGTACATATTCTTTTTCATGCAGGCAGCATTTCTGAACTTGGGATAAGTGATCTTATTCTCAGATCTTCACACTTGATCATAATTCATAGTCAAAGTAGCCTCCTTATATGAGCAAAATTACTGAAGATTTGTCTTTGTCTCCCAAAAGAGATATCAAATAATTCTATCCAAAAGGCAGATGTTGTTAGATGATATCAATGATGTTTATGCAATAATTATAGTACATGTTTAAGGATAAGGTAGTAGAATATATAATTAAAATTACATATCTCCTAAAAGACTTTGTTTTGATTCTTTTTTTTAATAAGGTGATTTAATAATATGGGTGAGTTTATTTTCAATTTTATAGTAAAATGTTAATTTCTGAAATTGGAAGTAATACATAGCATATTTAGTTCATATTAATACTTATTAGCCAAGGAGCTGTCAGACTACTAGTCTGTAGATATAGTGTAGTGTATTCTACTCATTCTGCCGTTAGAATGAGATGGTCTAATTTTCAATTTCCCTAGAAGGTAATTTTTTCATCTTTTTAGCTAGTCTCAAGACTTCTAAGTACCTTTAGCAGTATTTTCCAAACTGTTTGTCAGTTGTATAAGCCTCAAAAAAATACTGGGTTTTGCTTGATAAACTTAGGGTACTTATTTGCTTTGGGATTTCTGTCTTATGTTTTATTCTTTGTCCCTTTACAGATACGTGAAAAAAAATTGCCCTTAGTATAAGCCCTGTTAGAGAAGCAGGTAGCTCTTTATACATTTAAGATATGACTAAAATTTTAAGATAAAATGAAAAATAGAGGAAAAATAAGAGGACTCAGATTCCTCCCTGACTTAGGAAGAATCCTTGTTTCTTTCTTTTTTTTAAGTGGGCCAGGGTTTTTCTGGTTTATTTTTGTTTTGTTCGGTCTCCAGGATCTCTCAATTTCAAGGGCACTGTGGGGCATATGTAGCATTCATGTGATGTATGCATGTGTATGCGTGTTTTCCCACATCTGTCGCTGTGGCCCTATCCTTTGTGAAATCCTAAACCATGTATTAAATGCTTAGTTTGTGATTCATGGTGTTCTGAGAGCAATTATAGAATTTTTCTTAGGATGTTTATTCCATGTGTGCTGTGAAAAAAAAAGGGGGGGGGGAGTTATTTTTTTGGTAACCCTGCAGTTGCCTTTTTATTGGTGAATTTCCCTTTCTTTTACTGTGACCTGTGAATATCACTGTAGGCTCACTGCCAATTTTGTGAGCCGCTGCCTGCTTCAAAATGGAGGCAGGAAGGTATCCATTTTCATCAAGAGGATGCCAGTGCTTTAGTCTCTCTGACCATCTGGAGAGAGGAACTTTTGGAGCAAAAGAAAATAGGGATTTTAAAAAAAAAATCATATTTAGCTGAAAGGGCAAGGGAGAAAACCAATTAAAGTTAAACTATACCTTATGAATTTATGCCTTTCTACTGTGCTGTCTACTTTAAAGCAAACATAAACAAGAAAATACACAAGCTATTTTTATAAAGAACTGGTTCCCCAAGTCTCATGAGTATTAGTAAGCGAATGTAAGTAAATTAAGATTTTGGCAGTTTTTAAGTATATTGAACATACAAGGATGAAAGAGCTGTAAATGAGGGTCTCCCTCCCCCTTCCTTGCGTGCATACTGATTTTTGGTGGTCTGTGCAGATCTGGGCTTTTAATAGCCTGTTTCTTGCGTCTCTACGAAAAGCTAACACTTTGGGAATTTAACATTCTAAGATGCGTTTGTCAGTTTCTGTGGTCTGGAGAGTGCATTTATTTTATCTGTCTTTTTGTCTCTCTGTCTCTGTCTTTAAATTTTAATTGAAAGGTAGACTAAACAGGACAAGTTTGAACCGTGTTTTTTTTTACCTTTTACATGCTCATGGGCCATTTATGTTTAAAAAAAAAGAATACTTAGGTTCCTAGGACAACCCTATGGGTATTATATATCCACAACCCAGGTGGTTCAGTGGTAAAGAATCCACTGGCTAATGCAGGAGATGTAGGAGGTGTGTGTTTGATCCCCGAGTCGGGAAGATCCCCTGGAGGAGGAAATGGCAACCCGCTCCAATATTCTTGCCTGGAAAATTCCATTGAAAGTGGGCACGGGAAGGTTACAGTCCATGGGGTTGCAAAAATGTCAGACACAACTGAGCACACACACACAACAGCCAGATGTAGTTTTCAGTACCCTCGCCTGTAACTGGACAATATCACACCTGATTTTCCGTTTGCACAAACCTACTCATCATTTTGTTTTGTTCCGTTTTTCTGTATGGGGAATGGGGCAGGGTTTCTAGAGTTTGATCAGATTTCGGATGGATGTGGTATGTGCCTTTTGTGCCCAGTTGTTGCAAAGTCATAGACCTTGAGATTCTTTGGTGCAGGCAGCAAGCAAAACTAAATGGGCTCTCGTTCCCCAGGTTTATGCTCCATCAGCCAGCACTGCCGACTACAATAGGGACTCGCCAGGCTACCCTTCCTCGAAACCAGCAGCCAGCACTTTCCCTAGCTCCTTCTTCATGCAAGGTAAGACACTGCCTCTTCCAAGGGGAGATCCACGGGTCTTTTATGTCGTATATGGGACAAAAGAGTGCTGTCCTAACACTCAAGAAACGGAATAGGAGGCCAACAGAGAACATGGAAGGTCACGCTCTATTTTAGGACTTGAATTCATTAAAAGTAAAAACTTTACCGAGAGATGTTTTGTAAATGCAAACCTCTTGAGCCATCCCGAGTTAAGACTCGCCTGGCTTGGTTGCTTAGAAGGGTGCCTCCTGGGAGAAGGCCCATCGCGCCTGGTCGTTGCGCATCGTCTCCTCGCGAGAGGAGCCCATGCATGCGTGTTTGGAAGTGCTCTGGTTCAACAGCATTTGGAGCGTCATGGGTTTAGACACGGGAGAGCAAATGGCCCTTATACGCGCCTCTGCACAAAAACGTGACCGCTTACAATCACTTCTTGGCCTTTTGACTAAGATCGAGTGTAGTGTCTGTTCTTATCAGTAAAACCATTGGCCATTTCTTAATTCATAGGGAAGAACAAGTGTCCCACTGAAGATGAAGTGACCTGTTGAAAGTCAGGAGTATTATTTCATTACGAAGCAAAAGCTCTATTCCAACACACTGACTGACTGAGGATCCAAGACCCAGCTTTTTTCCAGAAAAATATTGAAAATTACAGCTTTGTGGTAGATGAAGTATATTTAATCTGCTTAATTGTCCAGTGTATTTCATTCGGCACACATGGATCGATGCTCCCTGGGCTTACAGTCACTTCCAGTAGGACTTCTCTTTCTGCTGCTTAGGAAAGACTGAGAGGGTTTAAATGACATGAGAGGAGACTGTCCACAGCATGCAGCTAGAGCTGGACACTTGTGGGCAAAATGTGATAATCTTGCTACCAGGTTAGTGCTCTGACAGTCAGATACAGAATTCACCAGGAATCCCTGTACGCAAACTCTAACTCTTTTTGCCTTGGCACGGTGCCATGGGATCTCCTCCTCCTCGCTCTTCCTGGAAGGACCATGTCACAAGAGGAGCCACTTGGGCCAGCAAGTCTCGGGGGCGCAGCTTGGTATCTCCCTTAGATTAGAGTGGACGCATTCAAAATCATTCTATTTCAAAGGAATTTGTTTCCTTTCCCTGTAGAGTGTCAGCTCTTTTAGGTTGTTAGTTCACATATGAAATTCCATGGAAAATCCATAAAGTTGACTTGAATGGGTCCCCAGGTTTCCCTCATAGCTCAGCTGGTAAAGAATCCGCCTGTAGTGCAGGAGACCCCGGTTCGATTCCTGGGTCAGAAAGATCCATTGGAGAGGGGATAGCCTACCTACTCCAGTATTCTTGGGCTTCCCTTGTGGCTCAGCTGGCAAAGAATCTGCCTGCACTTCGGGAGACCTGGGTTCTATTGCTCGGTTGGGAAGATCCCCTGGAGAAGGGAAAGGCTACTCACTCCAGTGTCCTGACCTGGAGAATTCCATGGATTTTATAGTCCATGGAGTCACAAAGAGACACGACTGAGTGACTTCCACTTTCACTTTCTTGGGAATAGAGAGAATTGGTTTCACATGTAATGGAGCACCTATTAACCAGGGTCTTTTAGCTTTGTGACCTGTCCTCGGTGTCCCTTTCTCTCAGCGGGAGCAGCAAATACGTCATTCGGGTGTATTCTGCGCCATGACAAAGGTGTGTCACCTTCAGCTTTAATTAGTAGCCACTTGGGCGTCAACGGGTTTCCCTGGTTGCTCAGATGGTAAAGAATCCGCCTGCAGTGCAGGAGATCCTGCCTAGATTCCTGGGTCAGAAAAATGCCCTGGAGAAGGGATAGGCTACCCACTCCAGTATTCTTGGGCTTCCCTGGTAGCTCAGATGGTAAAGAAGCTGCCTGCAATGTGGGATACCTGGGTTCAGTCCCTTGGTTGAGAAGATCTCCTGGAGTAGGGAACCCACTCCAGTATTCTTGTCTTGAGAATTTCATGGACAGAGGATCTAGTGGGCTACACCTCATGGGGTCTCATAGAGTTGGACATGACTGAGCAACTTTCACATTCACTTTGGGCATTAACACCTCTCTTTTATGACCAGAGAAACTATGTTACCATTACTCATGCTTATAGAGATTGTCAACTCAAGGACTCATCACCCAAAGCCAAATTTCATTGAGAAAAATTGACGCAAGGATAGATTTTGTCCATCTGCCTTTAGGAAGGTCACTTGGTTAAACCATGCACACTGTAAGGAGAGATCAGGTAGATTAAAACAACAGGCTCTTCTCCATGTCAGACCGTGCAAAATAGGGCGAACAAATTTGCTTTGCTGCATATGAATACTCAAAATGCAAAAAAAAAATTTTTTGAGTTGACATTTATGATAGGCACAATTAATTCACACACATCTAATTCTATTCTTTCAAAACACATTATGCCAAGATCATGGGATGTGATAAATATTAATTTACTGTGAAAAGCGTAATTTATGTAAAATGTGTATTTTTGTAAGTCTGCATTGAGTAAAGTGTCTGTGTTAACAAATCCTAAATGTATTTCCATATAGTGCATCCTGTCAAAATGTTTCAGGAGACTCTTGTTCAATGATAGATATTCTCAATTTATTTGCCATGCATGTCATCTCTCTGAAATGTTCGTTTTTTTAGACTTCATGTTTGAATTTAAGATGACATCTACACTTCCACAATCTCTCCGAGCTAAATCTGAAGTCCATGAACAGTTACTTTTTAAAAGTTGTATGTTTTTACATGATGATCACAGAAACAGTACGTTGTAATCCCATTTCACATGGCTGCCTTCAGTGAGAGTCTCCAATACCCTGAGAATTCAGGTCTTGAAGAAAATGTAGTTTAGATGAAAGCGATTCAGAGACTGTCAGTAGCACAGGCTTCCCAGGTGTCTCAGTGGTAAGGAATCTGCCCACCAAAACAGGAGACGTAGGAGACATGGGTTTGATTCTTGCCTGGAAAATCCCATAGACAAAGGAACTTGCCTGGCGATAGTCCGTGGGGTTGCAAAGAGTCAGTCATGATTGAGCAAGCACGCATGTCAGTAGCATGTTTTAAATTCACTGCTGTGTGACCTCTCATTTTTAACTTCAGCCTCCATCTTTTAGTTAAAACTCTTATGTTGTATACATCTTGTATACATCTGGCATTTAATAATTTTTGTTAAACTATTGAAGGAAAAAAAGCTGAATTGAGCAGTAACATAGATCCTCTGCACCCTTAATTTAAAAGACCCAGACCAAGCAAAGCAAACTTAACAGTGCCTTTGAGGCCTCTGGGCCCAGAGAGTGAAAAAAAATCTGTAGGAATATTTTTTATGTGGTGTTAATAGAAAATTAGCTTGATATTAAAATATATTTCATATAATTTTCATATCATTTTAAACTTCTTTTTTACTCATAGTTTTATAAAAATCCAGAGGCTCTGAAAATTGTCTGTAATGTAGATACCATCTTATAATATGTGTGTACCCTTTCGATTGCTACTGAAGACTTACGTTAGCTATATACCTGTATATCAAAATATAAACATTCAGAAAGGAGACACTCAGAGCTATATACTTGAGAGTGTTCTTCCTTAATTATTACGTACCATAATGTAATTCCAACTTTAATTCCATCTATTCTGTATGTCACAAAAATGAAACCCAATCTCTGAAGTCAGAGATATTCTTTCTCATTATTACTTATTTCTTTATATGCTCTTAAAACTTGTGAACTGGCCATCTGTATATTATCTCAAGGGTGTTATTTTCACCCCAAAATTCAGGAACAGTTAAATTTTTTCAGTGATTTTCATAGGAAGAAAAATGTCAGGAGACATCTGAGAAATGTTTTCTTTAGCATTAGCTACCTTGCTGTCTTGACATAATTCTATGGAGAAATATGTTCTGCTCTTTTATAGTTGAATTTTTACTAGGAACCCTTTAACTGTGTTAAGTATTTGTATTTGTTTGGCAAGATAGAGCCACTTGGGAAAGGTAATGAGGTGGTCTTCTGTAATCAGCTCACCAACACAAAGATGAATGTACAACAGGCAGTTGTTTTGGGGGATACGGAAAAGCCCTAGACTATAAGACAAGGCTGAGTGCCTCGGGAAAGTCACGGTTTTCTTTATCCTTTACAGATGGCCATCACAGCAGTGACCCTTGGAGCTCCTCCAGTGGGATGAATCAGCCTGGCTACGGAGGGATGTTGGGCAATTCTTCTCATATTCCACAGTCGAGCAGCTACTGCAGCCTGCATCCACACGAACGTTTGGTAAGGCAGACACACGTGCTAAGGGCGATGGTACAGCTAGTTTATTAAATCTCCTCCTGTCTTCTCATGCATGTACACACGGACTCTGTCAGTGGACATACAAATGGCACACAGCCTTCTGACAGTCTCGTTTCTGGGATCAAAGATGTACTCAGATCGCCTTTGTAAGCCCAGCAGACTCTCTGTGTTGTGCACTGTTCTGGATTGAATTTTGTTCTGTGCTTGCTTTATCATGATGTCAGTTTCCTTCAGTACATAAAGACATACTGTATTTGAGTTGTAGCATTTTTGCTGTGGTGGTTCCTTGGTTTTTGTTGTTCTGTAAGTTTTCTTTTTTGTATGTTTGTTTTTGAGGCAGGGGTTACTATCTGTAGTTTTGAAGGGTATGCTTCAGGGGGCATAGCAACAGTCAGTAGGCTTTGAATTAGGTAGTGTACGTCTCCCAAGGGCCTTTCCATCTCACCTTGACCAGCTTTTGTAGCCGATGACAGCTTTGAACTATTGTACACACCTGACGGAGACTCTTCATGCTTCCTGTACACTTCTGTCAGTTACAGCAAGCAGACGGTTTGTATTTGGATCAGATTCCCAAGTTTCAGTCTTTTAGTTTTACTTGCACTCCCTCCAGCATCTCCTTGGTACTCTTACTTTCACCCCTGTTGAAAACTGCTGGGCTAAAGAGAATGGTCTCTTTCTTTTATTACTAAAGTTGCCATTCTGCCCATCATCCTACACTCAGCCGTCCTAGTATGTCTCGTTTATTCTGGAGGAAACAGAGCATCAGGCATTTTTCCAGTCTCAAAATTTACCACCTCCCAGAATCTACTGAAGAACTTAAGCCTATCACTAAGTGGAGGAGAAACTACTTCTAGGTCATGCATTAGGTTTCAGTTCAGTACAGTCACTCAGTCGTGTCGACTCTTTGTGACCCCACGGACTGCAGCACGCCAGGCCTCCCTGTCCATCACCAACTCCCGGAGTTTACCCAAACTCATGTCCATTGAGTTGGTGACGCCATCCAACCATCTCATCCTCTGTCGTCCCCTTCTCCTTCCGCTTTCAATCTTTCCCAGCATCACAGTCTTTTCCGATGAGTCAGTTCTTTGCATCAGGTGGCCAAAGTATTGGAGTTTCAGCTTCAGCATTAGTCCTTCCAGTGAATATTCAGGACTGATTTCCTTTAGGATGGACTGGTTTGATCTCCTTGCTGTACTAGGGACTCTCAAGAGTCTTCTCCAACACCACAGTTCAAAAGCATCAGTTCTTCAGCGCTCAGCTTTCTTTATAGTCCAACTCTCACATCCATCCTTGACTACTGGAAAAACCATAGCTTTGACTAGACGGACCTTTGTTGGCAAAATAATGTCTCTGCTTTTAATATGTTGTCTAGTTTGGTCATAACTTCTCTTCTAAAGAGCAAGTGTCTTTTAATTTCATAGCTGCGGTCACCATCTGCAGTGATTTTGGAGCCCAGAAAAATAAAGTTTGACACTGTTTCCCCATCTATTTGCCATGAAGTGATGGGACCGGATGCCATGATCTTAGTTTTCTGAATGTTGAGTTTTAAGTTAACGTTTTCACTCTTCTCTTTCACTTTCATCAAGAGGCTTTTGAATTCCTCTTCACTTTCTGCTGTAAGGGTGGTGTCATCTGCATAACTGAGGTTATTGATATTTCTCCCGGCAATCTTGATTCCAGCTTGTGCTCCCTCCAGCCCAGCATTTCTCATGATGAACTCTGCATATAAGTTAAATAAGCGGGGTGACAATATACAGCCTTTACGTGCTCCTTTTCCTATTTGGAACCAGTCTGTTGTTCTGTGTCCAGTTCTAACTGTTTGAAGAGATCTCTAGACTTTCCCATTCTATTGTTTCCCTCTATTTCTTTCCAGTGATCATTTTGAGGAAGACTTTATTATCTGTCCTTGCTATTCTTTGGAACTCTGCTTTCAGATGGGTATATCTTTCTTTTTCTCCTTTGCCTTTTGTGTCTCTTCTTTTCACAGCTATTTGTAAGCCTCCTCAGACAGCCATTTTGCCATTTGCATTTCTTTTTCTTGAGAATGGTCTTGATTCCTGCCTCCTGTACAGTGTCACAAACCTCCATCCATTAGGATTGGGAGGTAGACAATATGGGACCAAGTCTCTTGTGCAGTAAAAAAGATTTGAAAATGTATGAACCTCTAATCCTCCAAATGGGAGAGACTGTAGCAAATCCAGTGGTTCTTAGTCGTACTTATATTGCTGTTGTTCAGTCACTCAGTCGTGTCCAAGTCTTGGCGACCCCATGAACCCGCAGCACGCCAGGCCTCCCTGTCCATCACCAACTCCCGGAGTCTTCCCAGACTCATGTCCCTTGAGTTAGTGATGCCATCCAACCATCTCATCCTCTGTTGCCCCTTCTCCTGTCCTCAATCTTTCCCAGCATCAGGGTCTTTTCCAATGAGTCAGCTCTTCACATCAGGTAGCCAAAGGATTGAAGCTTCAGGTCCAGCATCAGTCCTTTCAGTGAATATTCAGAACTGATTTCCTTGGGATTGAAGACTCTGAAGAGTCTTCTACAACACCGCAGTTGGAGAGCATTAGTTTTTCATTGCACAACCTTCTTTGCCATCCAACTCTCACATCCGTACATGCTAAGTTGCTGCTGCTGCTAAGTTGCTTCAGTCATGTCCGACTCTGTACGACCCCAAGAAGGTAGCCCACCAGGCTCCCCGGTCCCTGGGATTCTTCAGGCAAGAACACTGGAGTGGGTTGCCATTTCCTTCTCCAATGCGTGAAAGTGAAGTGACTCAGTCATGTCCGACTCATTGCAACCCCATGGACTGCAGCCCACCAGCCTCCTCCATCCATGGGCTTTCCCAGGCAAGAGTACTGGAGTGGGGTGCCATTGCCTTCTCTGCATCCGTGCATGACTCCTGGACAAACCATAGCTTTGACAATATAGACCTTTGTCAGCAAAGTGATGTCTCTGGTTTTTAATACGCCGTCTAGGTTTGTCATAGCTTTCTTCCAAGGATAAAACATCTTTTAATGCCTGCGGTCACCATTTGTAGTGATATTGGAGCCCAAGAAAATAGTCTATCACTGTTACCATTTTTCTCCGTCTGTTTACCACAAAGTGATGGGACTGGATGCCGTGATCTTAGTTTTTTGAATGTTGAGTTTTAAACCAACTTTTGACTCTCCTCTTTTACTGTCACTAAGAGGCTCTTTAGTTCCTCTTCACTCTCTGCCTGTAGGGTAGTGTCATCTGCGTGTACTTACATTACTGCTCTTCATCTGTGACGTGCCCTTTTTTCCTTTCCTAATACCCAGATTTATGCTTCTTTCTCTGTACTGATATAGGAATAGTACTTTCTTGATTTCTGTGGTCTTTGTTCTGTTTTGCTCAGTTGCCAGAGATATAGAAAAGATGACTTATATCCCATTCTGATGACGGAAAACATTCCAGAAGAGTTCAGATATCCTTGAAAATATCTATATATTAATGGTTAGTCCTGGTGACAGAGGCAAGGTGAGATCAGGGAGCTTATCCGCGAATGAGAGACAGAAGACTAAGGTGGAATTGGCCTTTTTCTATCATCTCCCAACTTTGAATGTGGAAATCACAAGCTAGCTCAAATTTCAGCCCATTTTCAATAAATAGCAGATGATTTACTTTCAAATTTCTTCTTCTTCCACCCTTACTTAAGAGTTATTAGTGTGAAATCTCAAACAAATAGCACTTATTGTTATACTAGAATTTCTTCTTGGTTTATACTTTGATTTCACCGTCATCATTTTGCACTTCTCTGAAGAACTCATGATCAAAACTATATGTGTCCTGCAAGCAAGAAAAGTTTTGATTTACAAATAAAAGATTTTGGCATTGTACTAATATGTTGGAATTTCCATAGGCATTTATTTTTCTTCACTCCTGTATTTATTTCTTTCCCTATCATGCTCTAGAACTTTGACTTAAGTGGTTTGAATTTTATCCTGGTCAAGTTCACTGCATGGGGGAAGCATGTTGAAAATGTGCTCAAAAGCTCAGAAAATGTGGTTTTTAAAATGGAAACTAATTATACCCTTTTAGAAAAAATTTACTGAACCAAAACAATGTTGTCGACCAGGAGAGAGATCATTTGGAAGGAGTAACCTGATAGGTTGTGTCAGGTTCTGCCTGTATAATGTCATTTGTCCATTGCAAAACAGTTGTCATTCTTAACACCATCAATTAGCGTATCTTGGAGATGAGGGGGTTTATTTTTCAAAAGGACAAACAAATTCGGTCTCCGGCAATATGTCCTGATGAATTTTCTCACTGATAGGGAAACTATTGTGATATCTAGTAATCATTGTGATTTCAGTATGTATTAGAAAACCTCTTCGTGAAGTGACTTTTAAAAATCTGATACTGACTGAGAATCGTTTGAGTGTACTGTGGGTGGACGGTTAGTTTCCTTTCCCGTGAAAGTAACAGTGGTTCCTTAGATTTTTCATCTGTAGCTTTTACCCAGTTTCATACTGAACAAAGGAATAGTTTGAGAAAAAAGAGGAAAGCTTTCCTTGGATTATTTTGGGTATAATTTGGCCAAATTAGTATGTCTTGCTGAAGGTAAACATTTTAGAAACATGATTGCCTTTATCACTTTATAGTATGTTATAATAGAATGTGTAATTACAAAGCTTAAAATCCAAATACAGCAGTAGCAACTGTCAAGTCACTGGTGATTCTTTAAATCCCCTTTACAGTTTCAACCTTGACAACAGTCCCACAGCTAATCACTACTATGTCACAGATACACGTACAAAATCACTCAGAAGAATGTAGTTTGTGGTCAAGCTTTGGAAGGAGTTGTAGAAGATTTAGGTTTGGAATGACTTGGCAGAATTCTTTTTAAAAATAGGATAGAGTCCCTGCAGTCTGGCATGGGTTAGGAACGGTCTCTGTACCACAGAGTGAAATAGTCCTGGGAGTCTGGAATTTTACTATGAAGGAAGTTCTGTTGTCTTTTATTGTTTGTAACCTAAACCCTTACTCTAGTGATTCTCACCAGGGGGTGATTTTGCCCCACAGGAAACATTTGGTAATGTCTGGAGATATTTTGGGGTATTAGAACCTGGGGGGCAGGGGGTGCCTATAGGTGGTACTGGAATAATCCAGTGTATAGAGGCCAGGGATTCAGGAAACATACTACAATTCATAAGAAGAGCACCCCCCACACACACCAACCCCTGCCAGGCAAAGAATGCTCTGGCATGAAAGACCAACAGTGCCAAGATTGTGAAATGCTACCCTAGCACAAATTTTGACTTTATTCTTAGTATGTGCTAACAGTGATCATACTTTCTAATCTTTGAACGATCAACTCATCATTTAATAAAAAAACATTACTCACGGAAACATTTTCAACACTTAACTCTGTCAATAGACTCTACATACACTATAATTGGGTATCAAGTAAAAATAAATAAACAAATAGTGGACATGTAAAGCCTTAACACCTGGGGCTTCCCAGAAGGCGCTGGTGGTAAAGAATCTGCCTGCCAGTGCAGGAGATGTGAGAGACATGGGTTCGATCCCTGTGTTGGGAAGATTCCCTGGAGGAGGAAATGTTACCCCGCTCCAGTATTCTTGCCTGGACAGAGGTGCCTGGCGGCATGGGGTCACAAAAGAGTTAGACACGACCAAGCACACACAAAGCATAGCACTCTGTCTTAGTTCCCTTGCCCTCTGCCTTCGTGGTAGGCAGGGCAGACATTATTAATAGCTGGAATAAGAAAGACTAATGGGACCTCTTATAGTTGATCCCTAAATACTCTAAAAGAGACAGTATGCACATATCACTCATAATCTCTGTGGTGTATTTATTATGTCTTTGAGTGACAGTAGTTGTCAAGATCCTTTGCCTGGTAAAATAATCTAGTTTTAAATCTCATTAACTTATTTCAGCATCTAATTTTCTGTGAGTCTCTAAAAATAACTAATTTACGTGAATTGCATTAGTTTCCCCACTAAAGTCTATGGGGAAGAACGTTCCTTTTTAGTCTCTGAATTTAGGAGTAACCCTTTGTCAAATCCTGACATCTGACAAAGTGTTACTCCATTTTATACCAAGTTAAAAGGGTCTAAAGATTCTTACTGATACGATAGTCTTTTTCCTGTCTTATCCTCTCATTATTATAGTTATTTAAATATTTTCCAAAATTCTTTTCCTCTGTTTTGATTTTTGAAAACTTGGGGCTGATTTATACAGTTTCTCTATTCTTCAGAAATTCAGCATGGTCTAGGACTGGGTTAAAATGAAATCAAACAATCTTTTTCCCTTTTATTTCTCCTTTTCCATAGTTTGTTTCTTTTTTCCACATTATTATAGTCTTTAGTTCTTGAGCAAAAATAGCTCTTCTAAGTTTGGTCTTCCATGGCTTATCCAGTTTTTTAGGTCAGTTGTACTGTGTAATGGGCTCACTCTGTTATCCTTTGGAGAAAATTTCATGGACTAGTTGAGGTTTTCTGGAAGTGCCAAGTAGAAATGAGTTTAACAGGTGGCCTAAGGAATTTTTGGTCAAGCAAAGAGGTCCAAGAAATTTAAAAGTTTGAAAGGCATTCTTGGGAACTTGGAAGTGTTTAAAGGCATCATCCCACCTATCTCACTGAAGCTGGCCTTTTTGTTGGGCTGTTTGGGGTGTGGAGAGGTAATATTTTCAAAGGTATCTGCCATGTCACTGGCAGACCTGACTCCAAAATACAGATTTATTTTCTGGACTCTTTAGTTGTCTCTCAAATAAGTAGTATTTCAATCCACTGTTTATTAAACACTAGCTGCTCTCTGGTGGTTCAGTTGGTAAAGAGTTCACCTGCAATGCAGGAGACCCAGGTTTGATCCCTGAATCAGGAAAACCTCCTGAAGAAGGAACTGGCAACCCTGGGGAATCCCATGGACAGAGAAGCCTGTTGGGCTACAGTCCATGGGGTCGCAAAATTCAGACATGACTTAGTGACTAAACCACCACCACCAACTGGTAACCAGTTGTTCTTTGAGCTGCTCGTAGTGAGTGTGTTCAGCACTCAGCCACGGGTCGGTTATGAGAGGCAGAACTGTGAGGTCTGTTCTCTCATCTCATCATCTCATCATTTAGGTGGAAATGCTCTTGAAAGAGGAAGCCCGGAAAAGCAGCGTTTCAGGGAAGATCCCCTGGAGGAGGGAATGGCCACCCACTCCAGTATTCTTGCATGGGAAATCCCAGAGGAGCCTGGGGAGCTAGGAGTCTATGGGATTGCAAAAGGGTCCCCACGTGACCGAGCAGCTAAACAGCACCAGCAGCAGCAACGGAGTGCTGAATGGCACCGCGCAGAATGTAGATGCATCAGGGAGAAGAGACTGTGAAGAAGCCGGAAGTGGGGGGGATCCTCGGGGGAGGTGGGACCCAGGATGGGCCTCACCAAATAAGTAGGGGATCCTGTGATCCGGGGGTCGTGACCAGATGTTCCCCTGACTTTGGGCATCGTATCCAAACTCTAATTTCAGCAGAATCTCCAGTAGTGACATAATAAAAGACGCATAGCCCATTAATACATGACATACAAGGAAAAAGTATATTTCAACTTAAATATTTTTCCTTTACATGTCTGTCATATAGTCAAATACCTGTGAGCTTTACTTTTTAAGCTACTGTAGCTTGAAAAAGAAAATAGCTCCATTTTGTGAATAACTATGTTTTTTGTAAATAACCATGTTCCTCTTACTGATTTGCTCATTAGACAGCAAGCAGGTGTTTGGGGAGCAACTAATTTGTCACCTTACAGGCACTTGTGAGATACCAGATAATAGCTAGTATGAGAGTCATACCCAGAGCTAAGCCTGAACGCATTCTGTGAAAGATATTCTTTTTCATGATCAACTCTATGGTGAATTGCTAAGGGTGAGAACCTATAAGGAAGGACATAAAATAAGTTCTTCTCGTTTCATTTGTTCCAGGGTAATTCAACATAGTCATTGACATAAGACTTTATACATGTTGATACTTTAGAGAGAGATTCCATCGTTAACAGCTCTTCCAGTTTTTCATTTACCATTTTGTTGTTGCCGGAGTTCAGAAGGAGGATCCAGTTTGTCGGGAAGATTTGAGACTGGTTATTCTTGGCCAGTTGGTTTTCAGAAGGTCAGGACAGAGTGTGATGTGAACCCTGCAGGTCACGCTTCAGTCTTATTCATTACGTTATGGGCTCTTTCTCACCTGATCAGTAGGCTGTAGATGAACAGCAGTAGTGATGGTCTCTTGTTGCTGCCAAAGGCCCAGACCCGCTTTTAAGAATAATGTTTGTTTAGAGGGGTGACCATTTCTCGAGGTCTAGCATCGCCAGTATATGCCTCTAGCTTTGATGCAAACCCCAGCCAACTGCGTCTTTGTATTTTATTACTTGAAAAATGAGAGCTGTCAGATCTAAGCAAGATGTATTCTTGGATATTTTGAAATTCTGGGGGCTGTCTCCATTGTAAAATGAAGAGTTCTGAAAGAAGTATTGGAAAACTGAGCCACTAAATGCTTTGTGATTGAATATGGCCTCCTTTTCTGCTTCTTGCCACAGGGCTATCCATCACACTCCTCAGCAGACATCAATTCTAGTCTTCCTCCGATGTCCACTTTCCACCGTAGTGGTACCAACCATTACAGCACCTCATCGTGTACACCTCCTGCCAACGGGACAGACAGTATAATGGGTGAGTTGTGGAAACGCCGATTCTGTTGCTGACAACCAGTGTCAGGGTTTAATCATCAAAGAATTCTTTTTCTGCCCCCAATCCCATCACTGAACAGTAATCGAGCCATGAATGTTTATCACGTGGACAAATGAGCCGAACAGAAATCGTCATTATCTTGACTGTAATCTCTTTTTGTTCCAAGAAACTGCTGTTTGGCTGACTGTCTCCACCGTGAGTGATTAGATTGAACCAAGTTTGAATAGATCAACGCATGCTTCTCACACTCTCAGACAGCCAATAAAGCGAACTTTTCTAAGAGGAGCCATTGAAAATTAGTAAGATAGAAGGCTTAATAGCTCTTACTAGGAGTTACTAGCCATTCTCAAATTCCAGTCACCATGCTAAGCTTTTCACTGTCACACACCACTGTCTTCTGGAAACTAGTTCATGTGATGTTCAGACATACTTATTAAGAACTAGACAGTTTTACCTTCTGGAGGATGTGGCATTGTGGAATGCTCCAGATGGGAAGAAGTGTTTGCAGACTTATGGGAGAGGAGATGGCTGGGCATCAGTGAGCCAGAATTTACTTGCTGCTTTTTCTCAGCAAAATTACTAATGAGTCAAGACCCAAGCAGAGTGTCCTGTCAAATAAACGAAGCCATCATCTCTAAGTTTTTGTGATGTTCATTGTGGTCCTTTCCCCAGGATGGATGGTTACCCCACCAACACTCTTCTCTTGAGGGAAGAGCTCGGTAGGCTGCCCCTGTGGGGAGGCAGCCACCACCTTCTGATTCCGCCTTCAACAACCTTGTCATCCAGATGAGAGGCACAGTCTGACGCTGCAGGGTCTTCTTAAAACCTCAGACTTCCTCTGCTCACCACCCACTCTGGTTCCAGCTCAAACCCACAACTGACTCGGCCTTGTGATCCCGTCCCGTGGGTCCAGTTAGCGATGAGGACACTGACTGTACATTTATTTTATTTTGGGGGGCTTCCCAGGTGGCTCATGATAAAGAATCCGCCTGCCAATGCCAGAGACAGAGGAGACACAGTTTTGCTCCCTGGGTCAGGAAGATCCCCTGGAGGAGGAAATGGCAACCCACTCCAGTATTCTTCCTGGAAAATTCCATGGAAGAGGAGCCTGGCGGGCTACAGCACACAGGGTCGCAAAGAGTCGGACACGACTGAGCGCGCACTGAGCCTGGAATGTGTGTTTATTTATTTATTTTGGCTAAGCCACACAGCGTGTGGGACCTTAGTTCCCCGATCAGAGATTGATCCTGGCCCCCTGCATTGGAAGCGTGGAGTCTTAACCTCAGGACTGCCAGGGAAGTCCCTAACTGTACATTTTAAAGATAAGAATGTGTGACAGAGGAGTAGTTCCTTTAGCTCTTTGCAGTTGTTTAAAAATTTTCTTTGGATAGTCTCTGAAACTTGGGGAAGTGGTATGAATCACTTATGAGGGGGAGAGTTTTTGATGAAAGAGAAGAGATGTGTTTTGAAATGTTGCACATACAATTCTGCCTAAATAATACAGTCCCTGCTTACTCAATAATACACTTCACACTTGAGATGCGCCATCTAGCAGCCCTTCCTTTCACTGCCGTGTCTCCCTGAGAGGCGAATTTAGGAAATAGTTTCCATTTTTGTGACTTTTCATAATAAAGCCTCTACCGGTGTGTTGTGTCAGTTTGACCTTGGAGGGCTATGGACAAAGGTCATGTGGGGAAGTTTTTGCTAACTATTAGTGCAGTTTTGGCAGATCCGAAAAACAAGAAGAAAGAAAGAAGTGCAGAACTGAAAGAGTGAGAAAAGCATATTTCACTGCAGTGTGGTTTGACAAATGGAAAGCCCCTTTCTGCAGTCATGAGGTCTCAGTTATAAAGAAGGATGACCGGTCATTCATCCTTTTACAAGGCAGATTTCCTGTCTATTTGTGGTTTGAGTGATTTTCTTTTTTAGGAAGGTAGAAAGGCGGAGCAAAAGCCTGAGCTGAGGAAAGCAAGCTTAAGCACTGTTTGAAAAGAAGTTGTGTTGATTTGCCAAACAGTTCCTGTAAGAGTCCCCAGGACTTGGGAAGAAAGAGATGTTATGAGATGGTGCGATTATCCTCCATGCCCTGTGGTCAGCAGGGCCACGAGTCTCAGTTGGAATGGAATTCGCCTTATTTAAGCTGATCGGCTCATCACTGGCTTGTATCCACAAGAACAGGAATGTCTACCCTCCTTTTTTATTTGGTCTGGGCCGGTAAAGCGTCAACTGGTGACTTCTACGTACTAACATATAGGGCCCGGCTCTGTTAAGATGGACTTACTATACAGACCAGAGGGCCCTGTTTAAGTGGAGGGAGGGTCTAGACAATAATAAAGGAGCTATACGTTTCAATGAGAGAAGTGTGAGATTTCTGGAATCCAGAGAAAGCTTTTTAGGAACAACTTTATTGCATAAATTACTCCACCATCATGACTGTACTTGTCAAAATCTTCTAGCAACTTGTGAGAAAGCTTCACAATCATTTTGGGACATAAGTAGACATGGTAATTCAGCTTTTTGGAGGAATAGATCTTTAGTAATTTGCATACATACTTGTTACTTTAGGATTACTTTAAGGGAGAGCATTCTAGAATGTTCATCCTTAAAATAATACATCCTCCAATTCCTTAAGTTAAAATACAGAGAAGAATTTAAGTATAATAATAAGCCTTCATATTTGCACAAGGTCCAAGTCACCCCTGTCTCTTTGCACTTTAATTCTCCTAGGCTTTGGTTTGATTTTTCAGAGTGTGGTAGAAGGCAGGGATGGCAGCGTGTCTGTGGAACAAGAAGAGAAGATTTCTCTTCTGATGTTAGTGATACTTCCCTAACAAACAGTATGGGTTAATCGGATGCATCTGTAGACTTTTGAAAGTATTTGGCATATACTCACTCATTCTGAAATACAGGAAATAAAGAAATATTACATTGCCTGTATCTCAAAGAACAAACAGAGCTAATTAAATAATTGGTAAATAGGGAACACACAGCCTGACACATGTTTGAGATTACACACGATTCTGTAGAAAATGACTGTAAGCAATACTAATGCCGTAAGAATGGGGTTCAAGCACTAACACATGGACATCGCATTCTTCAAGTTTTCTTGGTGCAAAGTGGCAAGGCAATGCAGGCTTTTCATAAATGGCGTTGGTGTCTTAGGAAGAGGCTTCTTCCGTCAAGAGGAAGATCACGGCTCCACGTTTTACTGTGTCTTCCTGGCAGTCAGTGACTGTCCTCAACCGATCATAGAAGAGCAAAATGCTTGTGGAGTGAGTTGTAAAATCGTGACCCACCAGCGGGCACCCTGTCTGGAAACGTGCTCCCTCGCCTCTGGATCTGTCCCCTGCATCTCAGGAGAGGGAGTATGCTCACGGAGGTTTGGGATGGCTTGTGTTGGACGTGGGGGGGATGGTCATTGTTTCTTGTGTTTTCTTTTGCCCTTTTATGCCCAGTATCATTTTTTGAGAAAAGCTGAGGAAAGGCAAAACTGAGCCTGATTGTGTTAATGACAGAGGGGTTTTTTTGTTGTTGTTTTTAAGGTCACATTCATCCATGGATTTTTGAAAGAATTGTATAGTAAGATATTTACTTGCAGCATGCCGTCCACTGTTCTGCAGATGCTAGAGTGCAGTAGGCACGTTTGACTTAGAAGGGTGGATTAGGCACTCTGGAATGATAAAAGTAAAATGCATGGGACACACCGTGGATTCTTAGTCATTTAACTGATGGGAGTGAAGTGGAAGTGAAGTCGCTCAGTCGTGTCCGACTCTTTGTGACCCCATGGACTGTAGCCTACCAGGCTCCTCTGTCCATGGGATTTTCCAGGCAAGAGTACTGGAGTGGGGTGCCATTGCCTTCTCTAGGGGATCTTCCCGACCCAGAGATCGAACCCGGGTCTCCCGAATTGTAGACAGACGCTTAACCATCTGAGCCACCAGGGAAGGGACAAGTTCAGCGTTTCTTCCAGTCCAGCATTTCTTCTTAACTGATGGGGTGGCCAGTTAAGGATAGAAGCTGAGTCTGAGGGCTTCAAGAGTTACCACCATCAGAGCCTTTCAACTTGCTTCCTGAAACTTTCTCCGTGTAACAGTAGCTGGTTGTGCTTTAGAGTCATTGCAGTTCAGAGCTTCTACCTGTGAGCAGGCGTCCAGAGGAGGAAATGGAAAAAGTTATTAGGTACCCACTCTAGAGGGGAGAAATGTCTATAGAGAATGGAGGCACATACATAGTACATGGAACATCTTATGGAAAAATTAAAACTAGCTTTCTGGCCAACCCAGTAGTACCTACTGTCTCCATATTTCCTTCCTGCTTGCAAAACCCAATAGCTTTTTCTCTTCAAAAAGATTGAGAGACCCAGCTAGCATCACACAATCCCCTGCAACTACCCACGAAGGAGAATGCTACAGTTCCCCAAGGGGAGATACCATTGGTGTACATTCCAGGGGTGTGACCGCTAGTGGTTGGGGGCAACACACCCTCCTTTCTCAGAGGGAATTGGGCATACAGCTAGCATAGTGCTTATAATAACTGTTATTGTTTTGTTAGTCTTGAACTGGCCTGTCTAATGCATGGTATTCACCATGTCTTTAAACCTCAAACCAAACAGTGTTGAAGGAACAGCCTACGAAGATTGATGGAATATAACATATGCTAAAGATTACCCTGGAATATCTATCTGGTTCATGAATTAATCTGGCTTCCAACTTTCACTTCTAATGACATGTTTGTATGACATGATAGGTTTTAGTGTGTGGCTTTTCTAGTAGAAACATTATGTCCTTTGTCCCTTGAGGACCCGGTTTCACAGTAATTTTATTATAAGAATAGTCGCATAAGATTCACTTTATCTTTTACAAGAATCTTGAGCCTTCAAATACAGTGGGGTGATGAACAGGCACAGAGCATAAGAGCAATAGGAATTTTATCCAGCAGCGTCACGGCATCTTAGTTACCAAGACCACCAACGGAGAACAGTAAACCAGTGTGATTTAAGTCTTCTCATCCATTTCCTGCACGTGGTTGATGGGGCCCAGCTTCCCCCTTGAATTCCTAGGAATCCATCCTGCTAAAAGTTCAATGTTTGGTAGCCTGTACTTGAGTTCTTCTTCTAATATTGTAGGTCATAGGAGAGCTGGGAATTCTCCTTCTTTTATCTTTGTTGAGAAGCTCATGACATTATTATGCTCTTTCTGCTAGTTGAATAACATGAGGGTTGCTTGGACACAGTTCAGGAAAACCTAAATTTTAAAACCATCATCTTCTTTCAGGCAAAGACACTATGAATTACACTTCATCTTTTTATAGCGCTAGCCCTTGGCTCAGTGATGAAGAATCTGCCTACCAATGCAGGAGACTCAGGAGTTTGATCCCTGATCCCTGAATCAGGAAGATCCCTGGGAGGAGGAAATGGCAATCCACTCCAGTATTCTTGCCTGAAAACTCCCATGGACAGAGGAGCCTGGCAGGCCACAAAGAGCCAGACACGACTGAGCAGCTAAGCACACACATCCTTTTATAGCTTCAGGATGCACCCAGCCTGGGGCTCTGCGTGTGCAATAAAGGGATAATGCATTTCCAAATCCTGGTTTTTCAGTAGTCAGCCCCCAGATACCACTTATCCTGATGTTTGGATCGGGGTGTGTTCTAATGGGAATTGCCATTTTCTCCAAAGTGGAAACTGAGACTGAGGGTGGTCCCACTTGTAGCTGAAAAGACTAACCCCTGCTTTCTGCCCCATCTTCTAGCCAGCAGTAGCGCCTGTGTTCAAGCCATCTGAACAGTGCTTGGGTGGTTGGCAGTGTCGAATCCTCCTACCAAATTACAGTTCCTCTTAATAATTACTCATCTTCAATCATATTCATGTTACAGCTCTGCTTAGAGACTTGATTTTTTTCCCTCTCTTTAGCTAGGGAAATTGCTAAGAGCTAAAATCACATAAGAGATCAATCCAGTTTTTATCAAACAGGGACAGTAGTTCTTCTCTTTATTTCTGTTATGTGGGCATTTTGGTAATTTCTCATAATACCTTGACAAACACTCAGGCTTAGAATAGTAATCAAGTCCTGTTACATGAAAGGTAGAAAAGTAGATTTGATGTGCACACACTTAATGAGAAGTGTGGTTTGCTAAACGTGACTCATTACTCAATATAGAAGAAGTTTTGCTATTTGAGTATTAAATATATATTCACTTTCTGATTACTTATGCCCTTTGACATATCAGGCACATAACTAAAAAGAGAGTCTTTAGGAGGAGGATCCGTGTAGCTTAACATGTTTAAGGACTCTTGAAAATGTGTCTTCTCCAGTGTTTCCTGGAACAGAACAAAAGGCATTCCAAGTGTAAGGGCAAACTGGTCCCAATAAACTGCTTTGAAATTTGAACCCTGGGGTTGATTCTCCAGCTGTTGCAGGTAGAATGGCTCTATATTTAAAAAAAAATAAAAGTCTGTTCTTATCAGTGACTTCCATGAGTAGCCTTTGTAGTTTTCTGAAACATTTTCATGACAGTATGAGGTAAGGAGTTAAACTCTGTCTTTTTATTATACCCCCAAGTCCTCATGCCTCCTCTTGTAAAACAGGGACTAACAGAAAGTTCAGTTAGAAAGCTGCGGTATGAAGAGAACATAAGGGTTGTATCTTGTCTCTTCTAAAGTATGATTTTTATGCCATAATAATTTATTGATTTAGGCACATCCTTTTGTTTTTTTTTTTTTTTTACAATAGGTCCTTGTTGATTATCTCTTTTAAATATAGCAGTGTGTACATGTCAGTCTTTAAGGAAAAAAAAAGATACAAATGAGCAATGAACTTATTTACAGAACAGAAACACTCACAGAATGAATTTATGGTTACCAGAGAGGGGAAGTTGGGAGGGAGGTGGGATAGACTGGGAATATAATTTCTTTTTTACATATCTCTAAAATATTTTTATTGGTTTTCAATTCTTCCTAATGTGGTTTCATTAATATATTTTAAAACCCTTACTATTCTCATTTTAAAACTGTTCAAAGAATTAATCTTTTGAAAGCTACCACAGCAAATTTTATCTATAATTATAACAATATCTTATCCTAGTTGGGTTTAGTTTCTTTGTTAGATAATGTAATTTTTTCTGATGTGGCTCTGAATTTTCATTTCATGAAGGTGTGTTTTCTAGTCAAGCAGATATCCAAATTATTTTGACTGATAAACCTAATTTTAAGAATAATGATAATATTGCTTCTGGAAGGGAAGAAAAAAATGTGTGTATAATTATCTCCCAATACCATGGTAATACATGCTGAAAAATGTTAGTGCTCTTTATGTTTTCAGAATCCTTGTTATTTTCCTTTAGAATTGTCTTCAGTTTTAAAAGAACTCCTTGATGCAGAAATTTTTACTTTCACACCAGATAATAATTTCAATTATCTCTTTATATTGAGTATTTTTAGTACTCTTGATATCTGTGAGTTCCTTCCACTAGTTCACTGTATGATGTTGGACCCTCATTTCAGAGAACTTTCTTATGCATAAAATTCTTAGTACTAACAACTAATATATTTTTAACGTTAAGAATTTGTGATGCGAGAAAGAATAGTTTTTCCTTTTTTTTTTCTTGTCAGAAGGTGATTGTGTTCTTTTCATTACATACAGCTTTCTTTCAGTTTTAGTAATTAACGAATGTAGGGGTGAGTTTTGTTAATCAAATAAAGCAAACATCAAAAGATTATCAAACTGTCATACCTAACATGTAAATGTATAAAAATAACAAGCATAATTTAACTATACTAAGCAGAGGTCAGGAGGATGAAATTATAACCTAGAGACAAAGATAATTTGATCACTTGAGAGCTGATCCCATGACTTTATTTTACAGATCTGGAAGCTGAAGATGACACATTTGCTAGAAAAAGTGCTTTCTTGGGTTGAGGATAAGGCTGGGAATTTTTTTTTTTTTTTAATTTAAATGTGTAATGAAGTTTTGCTTGAATTAATCCATTGATTTAGTATTTCCTTTTCTTATTTCACAAAATAGTGACAAACACTTTCCCCTAGAGTTTAATAGGTTTTATTTAAATATTATATCTACTAGCTTATGTTGAGGACTTAATAAATCTAAGAGAAGAACACCATTGGCTGTACCATTTTATAAAGGCAAATTACTTTCAAAAGATAGAGAACAGACTTATGGACTAGGGCAGCGGGGAGGAAGGAGAGGGTGAGATGAACAGAAAGAGTAACGTGGAAACACATACACTACCATTTGTAAAATAGAGAGCCAGTGGTAATTTACTGTATGACTCACGGAACTCAAAGGGGGGCTCTGCAACAACCTAGAGGGGTGGGAGTGCGAGGGAGGGGACATATGTACACCTGTGGCTGATTCCTCTTGATGTATGGCAGGAATCAATACTGTAAAGCCATCATCCTTCAATTAAAGAAAACCCTTGTTTATTAGAGCCAATTTTGAACTATGTATTTGAATCTATATCCTGTTACTAACAGGCAGCCTTCCCTCAGTATCCTGCCGAGGGGATGTTTCAAGGGTCCGCTGCAGATACCTAAATTTGAGGATGATCAAGTCCCTCATAGAAAAGGGTGCAGTATTTGCATATATTCTTTGCATATGTGTGTGCTCAGCCGTGTGTGACTCTTTGCAGTGCTGTGGACTGTAGCCCACCAGGCTCCTCTGTCCATGGGATTTTCCAGGCTTGAATACTNGAATACTAGAGTTGGTTGCCATTTCCTCCTCAAGGGGATCTTCCTGACCCAGGGATCAGACTTGCCCCTCCTGCATTGCAGGTGGACCCCTTACCACTGGCGCCACCGGGGAAGCCCGTATAACCCTTGCTCATCCTCTCATATACCAAATCATCTCTAGACTATTTATAATACTCAAGGCAATGTAAGTCTATGTAAATAGTTGCCACCACCAACAAATTCAAGTTTTGCTTTTTGGAAGGGTATGGAATTTTTTTCTGAAAATTGTTGATCCGAATTTGATTAAATCCTTGGGTGCAAAATCTGTGGATACAGAGGGCTGGCTGTACCCTTTATTCATCCATCTTCTGGGTAAAAACACTGGTGTTTAGATAGTAGAAACTGCTTCATCATCATGTACACTTATTTTTCCTCCAGAATTGGAGAAGGTATTGACTTTTAACAGCATCAGAGTTCAAATTCTTTAAATATGAACACAGACTTTAAAATGTGTGGAGACTATATGTTCCTTAAAATATTAAAAATATTTTCCCTCCTAAGAAGCCGCCAGGCCTGTTACAGATTTTTTTTGTTTTGTTTATTGTGGAACTCTGAGAGAAGTATCTCACTTTGCTATATAGCAAAAATTAATTTTTCAATTTGAAAGCAGATGTAACTCTTATTCATGAAGTGAATTCGGTTTACTATATAAAATATAAATAAAGGCAAGCTATGAGAGCTTCAGAGGTCTGAAAGCACTGCATACTTTTTAGCAATGAACCTCACATGCTCACCTACTACTCTTGACTACTTAACCACTTATAGACAACCAGGGGAAAAATAATAGCAACTGAAACACTTTATCTTTAAACCAAGATGTCAGGTTTATATTTTATCTGTTAAAAAAAAGTAACATGAATATATTTGACATCTACCTCAGAAAACAAATTAATGCTAATTAAATATTAATGTGTTGTAATTAGCATTAAAAATGCAATTAAATTGTGAGTAAATGGACCAGGAATAGAAAATTGTTCGACGTCTCACCGTCTGGCTTTTCATATTCTGCCTTTTGTTTTTGCAGCAAATAGAGGAAGCGGGGCGGCAGGCAGCTCCCAGACTGGCGATGCTTTGGGGAAAGCACTTGCTTCGGTGAGGAAATGTTGACCTTGGACTTCAGATGTACCACAGCAGACGGGTGAACTTTAATCAGAAGTGGACATTTAGAATTTTAGAAAATGGATGGCACATAGCTTTGATTTTTGGAAAGGCTAGCTTCCTTGCATAATAATCATTGAAAAAATTGAAGAGAGAACGCTGAAGATTCCAGCAGATGGCTGGTCTCTCCCATCTTGCAAGCGGTACTCAATTATGGGTTTGTGGATATTCTTAGGGCTTTTAAGAGTATAGGTTTTCTATCCTGATGTCTTATTTTTCTCTAAAGTCATTGGGGGGCTCGCTGATTGACCAGCTAAGACTGACTATGCCAAAGGGCAGTTCTAAAACATTTTGAAAAAGAAACGTAAAAAACGACCATAACCTCGGTTCATTTGTTGATTGGCACTTGGCTTCTCTGCTTTGCCTGCCCACTGCCAGGAAGCTAAGATCCAGCATTTCTTCCATATTCACCAGTGACCAATGGCACCCCTTCCTTGTCTGAGGGAGTGTACTTGGTATTGTCTTCAAAAGCTAAACGTGATCATTTGTAAATATAAGCGGAGATTTGTTGCTCTGACGTTTCATCTCTTCAGTTGGGTTCTCCTTGTCATTGGGGCATAGATGTATTTGATTCATGTTAGCCTTGTGAGCTAAGAGTAAGTTTTTCTTTAGACTGAGCGTCCTTCTGCCTTAGAATCAAATACCGTAAACGTAATGAAGAAGGAGTTGAGCGCACATCTTAGGGTGTGATGCAGTCTGACCTCTTGTTTTGTGGAGGAAGAAAGGGAGGTTTGGTGTATCTGTGTAGCTTCGTGGCCATGCAGCCAGGGGAGGAAACGGGAAGACATGGACAGAACCAAGGTCTGCTGACTCAGTTCAGTTTTTCCCCCACTATCTTCGAGCAGCTCAAGAGCTCTTCTTTTGAAAAAGTAATTAAGTTTTTCATTTTAGAATATCGGTACTGTAGTTGATTGTTAAGCGTATTATGCACCTTGGAATTTGTGGATGAATCGCATTAATGCTTTGTGGTTTAAATTGTGGCATATTTATTCCCAATGAATGAGGATTTGTTGTTGTTGTTTTTTCTCCCCACTGTTTTAAGATCTATTCTCCAGATCACACTAACAACAGCTTTTCATCAAACCCTTCAACTCCTGTTGGCTCCCCTCCATCTCTCTCAGGTACGGTACCATAAATCCACTGCATCTGAGTGTCAGCTTATAGAACGGTTTCCCCCTTACGCTTCCTGTGCTACTGGGGGAAACTTACTCCCTCCAAAAACTCAAAACAGAGCGTTTCCCAACAGACCAATAGGAAGGGGTAGGAGAGACAAGACACAGCCGTGCGATGGTGAAGTCATTTATATCTAAAACTTTTCTTGAAAGTTCATGCGTTTAGAATGTACAGGCACTTGGGAAACTTACTTCTTAAACTTTCTTTGCAAAAGATACTCAACAGAATAACATACTCCAACAAAAATTTCGGCGGGAAAACCAGTTCACATCATCGGGAATAGAAACACAGATGATGTAGTCATCAAACATAGACTACATCAAACATAGATCATTTCTCCCAGAAATCTCAGGCTTTTCAGATTCCCTCTTTAAAGTCCATGTTATTGGAAGGTTTGAAGAAAACTATAATTGTGTAAATAAATTGTGACATAACTGTGTGGAGTTAAAGGGGATGTTTGCCGTTTACAACAGAACAAGTTAACATGACCTATGGCTTCAGATAATAAAATTATAAGTTGTTAAAAATGGTGTTAGTAAAGCGTTGCACTCTTCAGAGCTCCATTTAAAGGGCTCATTGCCCTTCCAGTATAAATGTTTCCAGAAAGACCCTGTCTGGTGCCTGTCTCTGCTCTTTGGAAGGAGGATAGGTGGCTTCTTAAAAAAAAAAAAATCATATCTGTACCTTACTAAAACCTGATCTTACCCTAATTTAGACTGTAGTCACTTGCCTGAATGTTGCTGCGTCAATCTCTGTATTATTCCCTACATACAGCGTTCCCATGACCCCATTGTAAAGTAAATTCCTTGATAAAGAATCAGAGATTTCACCTGGCCACAGAGCTTTCAGAGTTGATGGCCATGGGCTTAGGGGAGACTTAATATCAGCCTTTCCCCAGCCTCCATTGACAGGAGGAGGTCACAGAAGAAAGAGGGAAATAGCTGGACCTTCCAGTCTATATCTCCAGAGAGACAGTGCTGAAACTGGGAAAGCCAGAGGTGACATTAAGATAATGGAATAGCACGGAAACAGTGCTCGTGGCAGGGAAGTAAAGTTTAGAATTGTACGTTTCTGGCTTAGTGCCATGTTGTTAGGCTCTGGAAAGCGATCACAGGTGTCAGCATCCAAAGTCAGAGACAGACTGAGATAGTGCAGAGGGGCCAGGGGTGAGGGAGTCTGAGCAGGGAGAGCTCCCACATTCCCCATTTCAAATGAAGCAACTCTCATTTTGTCTATTTTATAATATGGGGGAAACAAGAATATTCTGGAATCTAATATAAAGTTTGAG
>SJYQ01005655.1:0-22355 GCA_006410935.1 Redunca redunca | reverse complement strand
GCTCTGCCCACTCTGCCCCCGTCCCCGTCTCTCCCCACCCCGCCCCCCCCGACTCCAGCACATGGGCCCCTCACAAGGCCGCCTAGCCTCAGGGCCTTCCCGCAGTCTTGGCCACATTCTTTGGGAGCCATAAACTCCCAAAATGGGCAGGCGGGCTGGCTCTGCCCAGGCTCTCAAGTGCTTCCATGGGGAGGGCGGGGCTGCCCAGGACCGCTGCCTCATCTTATTTCCCAACTTTTTGTGCTTTAATGTTCCGGGGACAGCTCACTAAATCACCATGCAGTAATGGAGGCCCCCACCCGCGCCCCTCCCCGCCGTGTTAATAATTCATGCCTTCCAGTAAGATGCAGCCAGGCGGCTACTCCACTGGGGGTGGGCGCGGGGAGCCGGGGAGGAGGGGGGGATGGGCATTTCCTCCACTGGCTCTTCTTAGAGGCAAGTCTGCCTCATAAATTTTGGCTTTAGGAATTTTAATGTGGGGAAGAACAAGGGTGGAGGGCTTTCTCACCGACATTAGGGATGTAAGGGACTCAGAACCCCCACCCCTGTACTGTCTTCCTATGGGCTTTGGAGCCTGGCTTGGGTTCAAATCCCAGCTGCATTACCTTGAGCCGGCTGCTTCACCTCTTCAAGCCATCCCCCCTACCCCCCCACCTAGTCCAGAGCCAGCCATCCAGTTCAGAGCCCAGCCCCTGCTCGCTGCCGTCTGTGGGACTTGGTACCTCAGTTTCCCTATCTGTAAAATGGGAGTGACAGGAGTACCTCCCTCACTTCGGGGGCTTCTGGAAGGATGAGGTGAGACAAGGTAATGTTTGTGGAAGGCTCAGTCTGGTGCCTGGCAGCGGGAAGCTTAGCTGGGGAGGCTTAGCTGCTGTCAGCACCAGCGGATCAGGCTCGTCTCTGACCCGCCTGTCACCCCACCCCACAGGCTCCGCCGACAGCAGCAGAATGCCCCCCTCTTTGGGAAGATCCGCAGTGCTCGCTTTGGTGCCGAGGAGGCGGGGGATGGAGCCAGCGACCTGGACGAGGACGAGGACCTGCAGATCCAGGTGGCTTAGAGCTGCCAGGGCTAGGCAGGACTGGGCGCCACCCCCAACCCTGGGTGCCCAGGCTGACCAGCCACTCGAACTGCTGCAGCTGTCTGTGCTGACTCTGGGAGCAGACCCCAGTCCCTGCCACAGACAACTTCCTTCTCTCCCACTGTGGGCGCTGGTGGTCCCACCTTACCGACACTCCATGGAAGGGAAGCCGTGGCCTACATTTTATATATATATATATATTTTTATATATATATGTCATATATATATTAGTATATATGCCTGGGGTCCTTGGACTTATTTGGTTTTATAGACACAGGACCACTCCAACCCCCAGTCAGGTGTCCCCACCCACCTAGGACTTTCTTGCTGGGGGAAGGGGTGTCAAAGGAGAGCTGTTAAAGGCCTCCATCCAGGCTGCCTCTCTGGACCTTGGAGGTCTGGCAGGGGCTGTGGCTGTTCATAGTACAATGTGATAACCCTGTCTTTTGTAATAAATGGAGTTCTTGTTCTCAGGTGGAGTCCTGAGTGTGTGGCAGATGCAGGCACACGTGTGGGGGACAGACAGGATCAGCTTGCCCTGCACCAAACCTGAGCTCGGGAATATTGATATAAAGTTACTTGAGTGACTTAATAAATGAATGAATGTGAGAAAGAATGAATGAATGAACAGTGGGACTGATGAATGGTCTGGAATCCAGCTGCTGTGAGGAGAACGAGAAGGGATGGTGCATGTTTAATCTGCAGGAGACTTCAGTTCTGACTCCAGATGAATTCATATATCTGCTCTGGCCCTTACTGGCTGTGTAACCTTGGGGAAGTTACTTGTCCTCTCTGAGCCTCAGTTTCTCCATCTGTAAACTGTCTCATAGAGTCATCAGGAGAATTAGATGAGTTCACCTGGAGCTCAGTAAAGGTGAATTGAAATACTTGAAGGTATGCCCTGGAGAGGAGGGATTTGCCAGCTGGGTTCAGCCGTAAGGGATGACTTTCAGGCAACTGACTGGTGGGCGTTTACCCAGAGCTGGGTATGAACACAACCTATAACCCTTTCATCATTCTCCTAGCCCTGCTCTAGGTAGTGACATTATAGATTTTATCTTTTGATTCTTAATTCCTAAACCTTCTCTAACCAGCCAGTGTATATTAAATCTGGTAGGAAAGGTTATTCAAAGCATGGTAGCATGCGCTGTTGAATCTTTGCAAGTTGAGGTGGCATTTGAGTCACCTGCCCTTGATGAGAGTTTGACATGAACTCCTGGCACCAGGGCCTGCTTTCTGCAGGAGCAGGCACTCAGAACTGTCCTAGCCCTCAGGCCATGGCGAGTTCCCTGTGTTCAGAGGTGAGCACGGAGAGGCTGGGCTCAGAGCAAGGGCCTGGCACCCAAGAGAAGTTAGATTCAATTGATCGAGGTGGTGGGGCTCCCTGCCTTGGGGTGGGCAGCTGCAGTTAAGGACTTCTCTCTTGGTGTGGCCCAGTCTAGAGGACCCTTGGGGCTCTGGTGCTAGGTAGGACCCACAGCTGCCACAGGCCCTGGGGGCTGATAAGAGGCGCCAAGCAGGCCCAGGAGCCCCGCAGGGGATAACAGGTAGGTCCCCTGTTGCCAAGACCGAACTGACCATGCTGGCAAGGTGGGGTTTCCTGTCATGCCCCAGGTCCCCTCCTGAGCTCCAGTGGGGAGAGAGAGGAGTGTGAGAAACCCCACATGGATCCCCCTACATGGGCCTTTCCCCACAAGCCAGAGCCAGCAGAATTGAGAAAAGGCTCTGCCGGAAGAGGAACATTTCCTGAGGGGGTCTTGCTGTTTTCTCTCCAATAGGAAGTGGGCCCCAGAAAAGGCTGAAAGCGCTGCCCTTTGACCCCCGGGAGCCAGGAGCCAGGCACTCACAGACAGCAGCCCTGAGAGCCGCCCCCTCAGGCACCCAGGCGGACCTGCCATTCCCAGACACAGAGCAGACTGTCCAGCCCGACGGGCTCCCCCAGACTCCCCGGCACCTCTGGAGAGATAGCGTGGAGCAGGGGCCCCATTACAGCCCCTGTCTGCAGGCGGGGCCGCTCCTGAGAACCTCAGAAAGGAGAGGGTCTGGCTTCCCACCTCCCATGTACAAGGGAGCCGGGAAGTCTTGGGAGGGAAACGCAGCCACAGACACAGGGCTGGAAGGTTCTCTGGCCCTGGAACTCGCGCTGCCTCTAAGCAAGGGCTTGCTCAGAGCCCTTGCATCCTGGAGGTCATGGCAGCAACATCTGCCAAACAGAAGCATCAACTTGGCTCACATCGTGCTTGAAAAACGATATTTAATGCATTGTTGATGTTAATAATGGGAAGTTTCCTCATAAATAGTGGGTTTCCCCATCTTGAGACCTCAGCATGTCAGACCACATTGGGCTCACACTCCCACATGGCTGCAGCTGTGGAGGTGAGAGGTAGGTGCTCCCTGGAGGGGCGCACAGGCACCCACGAACCACAGTCCCCACCACTCCCTGCAGCCTCACCTGCACCCTCCTTGCCTCTGTCACCGCCTGGTCCCCAGAAGCAGGCACGTGTCCTGCCCCTGGCCTAGTCCAGTCTTTCTTTGAAGAAAGTGAGTGACTGAGTGGGGATGGTGGCTGAAGACTGAGGCGCAGCCAGGGCAAGTTCACGTGTCACTCTCCCTCTCAGAACTCCTGCAGGCTCCTTGTCACCATAGGCAGGAGTGCCAAGAGCAGTTAACATGTATTGAGCCACACCGTGTGATTCACGACCCTGTGAGGCAGGGCATCCCAGTGTCATCTCACTTTACACTAAGGATGCAGGGACTCAGAGGGAGCAAGTAACAATCCCAAAGCCAGGGGGCTTCCCTAGTGGCTCAGTGGTAAAGCATCCACCTGCCAACGCAGTAGACACGAGTTCGATCCCTGGTCTGGGAAGATTCCACATGCCACGGAGCAACTAAACCCACACACCACAAGCATTGAGCCACCCTGCAGAGCCCAGGAATTGCAACCACTGCGCCCACGTGTCGCACCTACTGAAGCTCGTGTGCCCTGGAGCCCGTGCTCTGCAACGAGAGAAGCCCCAGCAATGAGAAGCATGTGCAGCAACAAAGAGCAGCCCTCGCTCACTGCAGCCAGAGAAAATCTCATGCAGCAATGAAGACCCAGCACAGCCAAAAAATAAAAATTTTTAGAATTTATTTTTTAAAAAGTAATAGGAATTATCCCAAAGCCACACAGCTACTTAGTGGTGACCCTGGCATTCCAGGTCAGGCAGTCTGAGGTGAGAGCCCACACTCCTGATGATGACCCCCTTCCCCCACCCCTCCAAGGCCAGGCCCCACGTGGTACAGTCCTTGCTCTCTGCAGCCCCACCCCACTCCACAGACCCTGCAGCTTAAGCCATGTTGAACCCCCTTCCCCATCAAAGTCCCACCAGGCTTTCAAAGCTCAGTCTAGTTGGTCCATTTGGGCCGTGTATTTGTCTGCTTCTGCCCCACCAGATGCTCCTGGAGGGCAGAGAAACCTTCGAGCAGTCAGCACAGTGCCCTGGGCCTAGTGAGCATCTTTAAAAGAGGGAAAGAAGGAAGGATTGATGGCTGGATGAATGAGATGGTAGAAGGTTGGAGCCAGAACCACCACCACCACCGCTCCCCACCCTCGACTCCGACTCCAGCTTCATTGCAATTCTTGCAGGACCGGTCCTAGATGACTTTCTCCTGGTCAGCTGAGAAGTCTCCCAGTCACTGAAAGCTGCAGCAACCCGGGGGCAGCAGTGCCAGGGCCTCTTCTCACAGACCTGGAGTGCCCGGACAGGCTGCAGAACCTGATGGGCCAGACGGTCCCGCCCGGCCCCTCCTCCCCCTGCAGCGTGAGGCTGGGGGCCCTGGCGCCTGTCCTCCCCTTGCTCTCCAGTCAAGTTCATGTTGCTCCAACCAGGCAGCCTTTAGGGGTCCCTGTGTTGAGATTTATGGCCAGGAGTGAGCCCCCACATCCCAGCCCTCCAGGTGAGCTTGAGTTCTGGGTCCAGCTGCTTTCTGCTTGGCTGTGTGTCTTCTGGCCAGCTCCTGCCCCTCCCTGGGTTTTCATTTTCTTATCTGTGAAAGGCAGACGGTAGCAGCTGGATTCTCCCAACAGAAGATGGCTTCACGGTTGGTGTTATTTTTCTGGCTTTCCTTATGCTCTCCATCCCCTCCCGAGACCCTAGCTCCCAGTTGGCCTTGGGGGCCCACCAGCCACCCCTCTGGGACAGTGGGTGCTGAACCGGAGACAGAGGCAGAGCCCAGGAACCAGCTGCAGCTCTCAGCCCGCTCCCCACCTCCCCCACCACCACTCAGCTCCTCTGTCTACTAATTGTAGGGTTGCAAGCAGCCAGCTGCCTCCCAGGCCCCAGGCGGGTGCCTCCCAATGGATCAAGGGCTCCCTGGAAAGCCTCCCAGCTCTCCACCAGCCCCACAGACCCAGCTGCGCAGGGGTGGTCTCCATGGTGCTCAGACTCCCCTCTCCTGCTCTGGGAGGCGGCCAGGAGAGGTGTAAACATGAAGCCTTTCTCAGCCTTTCTCATTTCCCAGGCTCCCCCCACGTCAGAGAAGCACATCCTGGGCCCCCTGCCCCCACTCAAGAACTAGCCATGGGGTTCAGTGAGTGGGAGGGAATTTTCCTGCCAATGCAGGAGGCGGGGGTTCAGTCCCTGACCTGGGAAGATCCCACATGCCGCGGAGCAGCTAAGCCCCTGCTCTACAACTGTTGAGCCTGTGCTCTAGAGCCCAGGGGCCACAACTTCTAAGCCCACAGCTAGAGAAAAGCCGGAGCAGCAATGAAGACCCAGCACAGCCAAAAATAAATAAATAAGATTATTTTTTTACAAAAAGAACTAGCCATGGCTCTCCACTGCTGGACAGATAAAGTCTCGCTCCGCATCCTGACTGGTGGGTCGGGGAGGTTCAGACATGCCCTTGAGCACATTCCCCAGCAGCCTTGGTCTCATGGCCCTGTTGCCCCAGGATAAAGTCCTGACAGGCCCCTCTTTTCTGCCCCCACTGGCTTCCACAGCATCCTCTCCATATCTGCCCCATGGTTGGAGTGCCGATGGTGCGGTCAGACAGGTTGACAGCTCCTCAGCGACTGCAGCGGTCTGCTAGCACCGGGACCTCAAGCTCTGAAGGCTGGGGGCCCGCCCGTGGAAATCTGCATCTCCCGTCCGCCGCCTCCAGGAAAGGAGAGTGATTGTCACTCAAAGCACACGCATCACCTCCAGAAGTGGATGATGGCAAGATGAGGAAACCAGGGCCCAGAGAAGGAAGGAACCAGCCAGTAAATCACAGAGCCAGGATTCGAATCCAGGCAGCTCCAAAGACCAGGTATTCTCGGCTAACAGCCCTCAGCCCAGATCTGGGCCCAGTTCAAAGCAGAGGCTCTGTGCACGTTCAGGGGGCAGAGGGCAGCGGGGGGAGTGTAGGATAATAATGGTGTGACCACTGTCACCAAGCCCTCTTCCCTTTCCACCACTCAAGACTTTCTCCTCCAGCACCTGATTTGATGACTTGATGCTCTAACTTAGGCCAGTCAGATTTGGGGACCTCTTTACACAGTTGAAGAAGGAAATGGCAACCCACTCCAGTATTCTTGCCTGGAGAATCCCGTGGGTGGAGGAGCTTGGTGGGCTACAGTCCACGGGTCGCCAAGAGTCAGACACGACTGAGCGACTTCACTTCACTTTACACAGATGAGTTAAACTGAGGTCCAGAGAGCCAAGTGGTGTATGCAAGGGCACCCAGCAACTGTGTCCTGGGAATCTCCAGGTTATTGTGATAGGGTCATTATCCTTCCCTGGTGGCTCAGCTGGTAAAGAATCCGCCTGTAATGTCGGAGACCTAGGTTCGATCCCTCAGTTGGGAAGATCCCCTGGAGAAGGGAAAGGCTACCCACTCCAGTATGCTGGCCTGGAGAATTCCAAGGACTATACAGGCCACAGGATTGCAAAGAATCTGACGTGACTGAGTGACTTTCACACATTAACCTCTGTTATAATAAGAAAGCAGTCAAGGGGCTTCCTTGGTGGCTCAGTGATAAAGAATCCACCTGCTAATGTAGAAGACATGGGTTCAGTCCCTGGTCTGGGAAGATTCCACATGTGGGGCAACTAAGCCCATGCGTTGCAACTACTGAGCCCTCGCATCTAGAGCCTGTGTTCCACAACAAGTGAAGCCACCGCAGTGAGAAGCCCGAGCACCACAATAAAGAGTAGCCCTTACTCCCAGCAGACCCAGAAGAGGCTACGCAGCAACGAAGACCCAGCACAGCAAAAATGAACAATAAAATGATTTTTTTAAAAAAAGAAAGTGAGATGTGGATTCACCTACGATGCTAACTGAGCACCACCTGCCTGAGCCTCAGTTTCCACGTATGTCATATGGGGTGCTATAGGGGTTAGAAAGGACACTTGTCAAGCCCCAGCATGCGCGTTGGGATCCAGTGGTATTGCTGTTTGTCCACCTTTGTCCAAGGACTCCCACCACCATATCTGTGTGGGAGACCAGTTGTCCGGGCAGGAGGAGTGAACACATTTGTGCACAGTGGGGTGGGAATCTCTGTCCAAGACCCATCCTTGCCTTTCTGCACCACCCGACCCAGCCACACTCGGTTGTCTCTGCTCTCCACCGCATCTCAGAAACCTCCACCCGATCACCCACCCAGTTGCCGTGTTGCCCAAGGTATCTTAATTCCAGGATGGAATGGGTTTTGAGCAGTAGCACTGAGAGAACAAAGGCACCTTTGTCTGCTCTTGGACCACCACCCACTCCCCACCAACCCACTCTCTGGGTCGATAAGCTGGAGTTAGGAGTGTAACAGAATTCCTTGGGAATTTGTCTGGTGGGAGTCCCTTATCAGATAAAATTAATCTGATCGCGCAATCCCCAAGGGGTAAACTGAGGAAGCTATCAAGCTAAGGGCAAGAGTTAGAAAAAAGAGAAGCCACACCAAGCATTCTGCCTCTATTACTTCTTTCGATGCTCATGACAGCCCAGTGAGGGGACCACCACTATCATTCCACCTTACAGGTGAGAAAACCGAGGTTGAGACCCCTGGCAGCTTCCTGAATCCAGCCCACCGCTGCCTAGCAAGGATGCCACTTCCCAGTGTGCCAGCAGCTCCTGGTGTACTTTAAATATAGCTCATGCCCCTTCCCTGGCTTCCAGGGCCTCTGCAAGTCAGGATGGTATCTCTCTGCCCAGCTTCCTCTATCACCCTCTCCCCCTCACTCGCCATCCCAGCACACCAGCCTCCTTTCTACCCCTCCAAAACCCCAAGTTCGTGCCTGCCCCAGGGCCTCCAGGCGTGCTCTTCCTTCCGCCTTCACATCCTCCCCTGGCTTCACCAGCTACACAGATAGTCCCTCTCCTGTGCCCATTGACCTCCTTCTCAGTCCCATGACATTGATTTTTCCAGATGGCTTCTCCTTCTGTAATTACCGATTTACTCACCTGGCTGGTGCTGACTTGCTAGCCTGTGAGTTCCCTCAGGGCTAGGATCTGGTTCTTATGAGTCACTTTGATTCCCCCCAGCACCTATGCCTGCCACAGAGCAGGAGCTCACTGAGCCTTTGGTGAATGAATGAATGAGTGAATGGGTGAACAAATGAATGAATGACCATCCATGCTCCCTCCCAGGCCCCTGCCCTGGGCTCCCCAAGGCCAGTCCCAGAGGTTCAGGTCAGTCAAAAGCAGCAAAGAGATGAAGTTATAAACCAGGGCTGGCAAATGAGCTGTGCAAAGTTTTTTTAGAGGAAACTCAGAGATGCAGTGCTATTAAAAATTGATATTTCAATGAGATAATCCCTCTCTTAGGCTTTTAATTGATTGTCTAAAAAGCCTTCCTCTGTTGTTGTGCTTCTTTATTTGCAGGGACCATTAATTTTTTTATGGACGATCAAACCCGGATACAGTGGAAGGGCCACCACATGGCTGATTCAGAAACAGTAACCAAGGTACCGGGGACACACATCTGGAGGTCAACCAGGAGAGGCAACGTGGCCGTGGAGCTGGCCTTAGTTCTGGATTTGTGGTGGGGTAGGGGGGAGAGGAAGCTCCTGCATGTCTGGGACACAGAAACACACACACACACACCTGCCCAGTCCCCAGGCCCAGTAGACAGGCTAAGTGGAGGGAGGTGGAACCAGAGGTGAGGACCCCAAGGGCAGAGGCAATGGCTATGAGGGGAAGCCTTGCTCTAGGAGTTGGGACCCTCAGTGGGTGGCCAGTTCCCCACCATTCCAGGCCTCTGTTCCCCACCTGTCCCTTGCTGGACAAGAGCCGGTGAGTGGAAGTTGGAACCTCTCACTTGTGCTGCTTAATGTCTCTGGGCCTCTGTTTCCTCATCTGTCCAGTACAGGTGTTGCTGGCACCCAGTTTGAGGTAGGGACACTGAGGAAGGGCCGCTGGTGCTCACATTGTTGCTAATATCTCTCTCTTAAAATTCTTTTAAAATTATTTTTATTATGCAAGGTCTTAGTTGCTACACACAGAGTCTTTAGTTGCAGCATGTGGGATCTAGTTCCCTGACCAGGGCTCAAACCTGGGACCCCTGCATTGGGAGCACAGAGTCTTAGCCGCTGGACCACCAGGGAAGTCCCTGTTGTTAATCTCAGCATCCTTCTCCTGGCCCTCAAATCCGTGCCCTTCATCCCTGAGGGTGACCTTGCCCACCTCCTTCCTCCTCCCCCTGGGATGGCTTTGAATCAGCCTCCCTGCTCTGCTGCAAGGCTTGAGGCTGCAGAGGTGTTCTGTGCACGCCTGTCTACCAGGCCTCTGGCTGCGTCTGCTTCTCTCCGGATCCTATCCATCCACTCCCTAGGCCTGACAGGCAACCTCAATGAGGTCCCAGGGGATCCCTGGCTGGAGCGGCCACAAGCCAAGGCTGGGCTGGGCTGGGCTGGCCCCTGGCCCTTTCTTAACTGCCCTGTCCACAAGACAGCCTCCCTCACTTCCTCTCTGCTGCTCCATTCCCCTGGCACCTCTTCTGGAAAAGAGAGGCTGGCCACGTAGGGTCAGATTCCTGGGCATGTGGCCTGTGCAGTCACACAGGGCTCCGCACTTTGAGGGACCCCGTGCTTGGTTTAATGCTTTGTTGTCACTGTCTTGAAATTACTGATAATTTTGCAAGGAGTCCTACATTTTCATTTTGCACCAGGCCCCAAAGTTATGTAGCCAGCGTTGCTGTCAAGGCTCAGATCTGCTTCAGGAAATAGCCAGAGGGTGGGTCCTCAGGGACCCTAGAGCCTCTGCCTCTAGCCATCCCCAGCACCCCCACATCTTCCCCTCCCCACTTTCCCTGGATCCTCCAGTTCAGTGGTTCCCATCTCCTCACTGCGGGGGTTCTGAGTAGGGAATGACTTCTCCAGCCATCTCTCTGGGAGAGGACTCTTGGGAGGGGTCTTGGCAGAAAGCAAAGTCTTCTTCAAATCCTTATGTCCCCCTACCCCTAGCCAGACAGGTACCACTTTTAAGTGGAAACGCAGAGGCCACAGGACAGATGAGACACAAATTCATTTCAACGATCTGTGGAATTCATAATAGCCTTCACTCAATATGGTCTTCTTTTTATCCCCAGGCAGCGGATATTAAAGGTACAACTGCTTTGACCTTCTAGGCGGCGGTGAGGTTTCCTCCAGCAATGTGCATCCTCAGATGGTCAAAGGGTAGAAATCCCCACAGAGCAAATGCTGGCCAAATGCTGCTAAAACAAAGACAGGTCATTTTTTAGAAACCTCGCCTAAGGAAGGCTGTAAGTATGTGTAATATAGAGAAGCATGGGTACAAATATTTAGCCACAGAGCACTCATTGTGGCATTGTTTACAAAAGCAAAAAAAAGAGACAACTAAACAGCCAGATGGTCAGGGGCTGGGGAAGTAACTGATAGCCCTTTTCCCCAGGGGCATGCTAGACAGTCAGCAAGGTGAAGCTTGTTAAAGAAGAGGGAGTGAGTAAAAAGTCAGATTTGAAGACCCTGATGCTGGGAAAGATTGAGGGCAGGAGGAGAAGAGGACGACAGAGGTTGAGCCGGTTAGGTAGCATCACGGACTCAGTGGGCAGGAATCTGAGCAAACTCCGGGAGATAACGGACAGGAGAGCCTGGCGTGCCGCAGTGCATAGGGTTGAAAAGAGTCGGACGCGACTGAACGACTGAACAACAACAAGAGCAAAATATACTTCGGTCTTGGTTTTCTCTCTGTGTAGAAGAATCAAACCCACAACGTTAGTGCTGTTGATTCTCCTGGCTCCTGGTGGCCAGTCACCAAGGAACCAGATTATCCCGACTTTCTGAGGATGTCTTGGGTGGGTCCCTTGCCACCACTTCCCTTACTACCCAAGCTAGACCACCTTTCTCCTGCACAACTTGCCTTCACTTTCTGTCCTGCTCCCCACGATTCCTTTGACTCGCCTCCATGGCTTCTCTATAGGGCAATCAGGACTTTTCCAAAATGCAAATTGGATCCTATCCTGTTCTGTGTTTAAGACTTTTTTGACTATCTCCTCGTTACTGTTATTTTTGAGGAACCTCAATACTGTTTTCCAGATGTGTGTGTACTAAGTCACTTCAGTGTGTCTAACTCTTTTTGACCCCATGGACTATGGCCTGCCAGGTGCCTCTGTCCATGGAATTTTCCAGGCAAGAGTACTGGAGAGGGTTACCATGCCCTCCTCCAGGGGGTCTTCCCAACCCAGAGATCAAACCCAGGTCTCCTGCACTGCAGGCAGATTCTCTACCACTAGCGCCACCTGGGAAGCCTCATTTTCCATAGTAGCTGTATCATCTTACCGGAGGAGGCAGTGGCACCCCACTCCAGTCCTCTTGCCTGGAGAATCCCATGGATGGAGGAGCCTGGTGGGCTGCAGTCCATGGGGTCATGAAGAGTCGGATATGACTGAGCGACTTCACTTTCACTTTTCACTTTCATGCATTGGAGAAGGAAATGGCACCCCACTCCAGTGTTCTTGCCTGGAGAATCCCAGGGACGGGGGAGCCTGGTGGGCTGCCGTCTATGGGGTCGCACAGAGTCAGACACAACTGAAGTGACTTAGCAGCAGCATATCATCTTACACTCCTGCCAATGATGTACAAGGGTATGTTTGTTTTTTCTTCACATTCTTGCTGACACTTGTTTTCTTTTGACTTAATAATGGTCGTTTTCTCACGCTGCTGCCTTTGGGACTCAGGGACTGCAGCCTTTGCTTCTGTGGCCGCCGGAGTCTTGGTGACTTCCGGGCATGCTTGCTTGTTGCCCATAGTGGGTCCCTTTGGTCAGTGGCATGAGCATCTAGACATCACCACCTTTCCAGGACCTCAGGCTCACTGAGGTGAAACCAGCGAGGCCTCTTCTCTCTGTTCAGAGGGATGCCAGGGCCAAATGTGTCACAGGACTGGGAGGGGGCAGAGGGAGGTCTGGGATCCCAGCAGGGGCTCACCCCGAGCCGGCTCTCTGCCTGGGCAGCATCCACTGGCCGGTGGCCCACTTACAGCCGGGACGGTCCACTTGGTCCTGTTGCAGACGTTTTTCCTCCTCGTCCTGGAATGGATGTTGTTGGAACTCAGCCACTCGTCACACTGTGTCCAACATTCTCTGCAATAAATACTTAAAAACAACAAAAAAAATAATGGTCGTTTTCTTTTTTTAATTAATTTTTGACCACACCCTATAGTGTGTGGGACCTTAGTTCTCCCACCAGGGATCAAACCCACACCCCTGGCATTGAAAGGCAGAGTCTTAACCACTGGACCATCAGGGAAGTCTTTCCCTGCTACTATTAAAATGGAGACCAAACCCTTGAACTGGCTATCAAGACTCTGCACATAGCCAGCCTCATTGAGCAGCATGTGTCCCTATCTCCCTGGGCATTCCAGCCACCTGGGCATCCTCCCACGCACCTAGACAGGGCAGGCTGTCTTCTGCCACAGGGCCTTTGCACATGCCATTCCCCCAGCTCAGAACACTCTGCCATCCCTCTCCACCTAGAGAACTCACCCTTTTGCTTTCACCTTAAGAATCGCTTCATCTGTTAAAAGCCTCCTCAGGCAGGTCAGGGGCTCACCATAGATTTTTCAGCACCCTATAGTCCCTTTCTCTCCCACTCTCTCCTCATAACTTGCACCTGCAACTGTGGAATTCTTAGATCAATGCCTACCACTTTTTAAAAAAAATCAATTCATTTGGTTGCACCTGGTCTCGGTTGTGACATGCGGGATTCTTTAGTTGCAGCACATAACTCTTAGTTGCGGAGTGCAAGCTCTAGTTCTCCAAGCAGGGATTGCACTCAGGCCCCCTGCATTGTGAGTGCAGAGTCTTAGCCACTGGACCACCAAGGAAGTCCCAGCTCCTGTCACGTTTCCTAGACTATGAACTCCTCAGAGGCAGGCTGTTCTTGTTGACCACGGTGTCCCCATTGCCCAGCGCCTGGCACAGAGTTAAGTGCTCAGATGTTTGTTGAATGAATCAGTGAATCAGTGAGGGAGGGGAAGCTGGGCTGAACCTGCAGCCTCCTTTTGCTGCTGGCTGGCATGCCTGTCCAGGGTATAGCATGTCAGTCCTGATAGTAGCATATGACCTGTATGCTCAGGAAGGCAGCCCAGAGAGAGAGCTGTCTTGGAAAGGGCCTTGCATTGGGAGGTGGGGCTGGAATGTCATCTTCCTAAAAGCGGCTCTCCGCATCCATCGGAAATGGCCCCTGGCGCAGTCTCCTTGGGAGGAAGCAGAGGGAGCAGGGGGGCCCCATCTCCTTCCTCTCCACCCCTCCTGGCTTGTCCCCTTTGATGTGAGGTTCCTGGGGAGGCTGGTTTGTGTCACTGACCAGTGGGGGGAGGGAGACTATTCAGGGAGACCATTCAGGCCCTTGTCTTGAGTGGCGAACTGGCCAGACCTCAGTGTTCCAGCCAGTGGAGGGGCCCGGGACTTTTACAAGTGCCAGCCACTCACCAACAACATCTGAAAAGAACTCACCAATCTGATGGCTGCCATGAGGTTGCCTGAGGTTCTGGGGCCTCCTCCCAGCTCCAGATTCCTTCTCCTCTGGCTCTGCCTTTGGCTCTGTCAAACCCGCCCTTTTCCCAGGAGCAGAACTGGGGGTGTGGGAGGAGTGAAGATTTTGCTAGAGGTTCCCTGGGAGACCAGCACGGACAAGGATCCCCATCCTTCTAGGTTATGTCAAGGCCCCAAGACACAGAGATTACATGGTCTCTCCTTCAAGTCCTTCCATGGCCGTGTCATCTTAGACAAATTCACTTGGGTCTCAGTTTTTCTACCTGTGAAATGGGGACTGCGGTATCTACTCAGGATTGTTGCAGTGAGGTTCAACAAGCTCCTGGTGTAGACTCACACCACTATGGCAAGTAGAATGATGGCAATGATACCCCACAAAACACCCCTAACCACCCTGGGATCATGCTACACAGAAACGATTCTCAGTTTTGTTTTGTTTTTTTTATCCTCTGCCAATTTCAAGAAGGAGGTCTCAGACAGGTGGTAGCGTGGGTTAGCACTTCTCTCACACTTGCTAAACTCCTTTAACAAAAGCCTTGGAGCTAGCTTTCCAGGCAGGTGAGGTTAGCCAACACATGTTGAATGCATTTGTTTTATTTTCCAGGTATTTCATTTATGTACTTTGCTCTTGAAGCAAAGAGAAAATTGTGAGGTGATTGAAAGAAAGGCATTGAGCAAATAATAGCACAGGAGACACTTGAATCTGGGAAAAATCACAAAGTGGCTGGAGTGGCTGGGGTTTGGGAAATACTGTTCTAGCAGGGTGAAAGCACTTTAGGTGAAAATGCTTCAAAAACTCTCAAGTGATATACAAACAAGCGGTGTGGGCGAGGGACCAGAGGAGTCAACACCAGAGAAGGGCTTTGAGTTTCCTGGGAGTAAATCTCAGGCCTGAGTATATTATTTACTGATTCAGAAACAGGAGTGTGTGGCCCTCCTCCACTCTGTACACCAAGCACTGAGGAAGATGTTTCCACTGATGTGATTTTATCTAGCTCTCATTATTCCCATTTCCAGGGGAGGAAATTGAGGCTCCAAATCATGAAGGGTCTTGCAGCACAGCTAGGAGCTCCCATGCTTCCCAGTCTCTGTCCTGAGTGGGGATTTTCAAGTACTGGCTCCCAGTGGCATGCTTGGGTGAGGTCCTGAAGTCTGGGCTGCACCCAGGAAGCAATATATACCTGGTGTGTGTTTAGTCGCTCAGTCATATCCCACTCTTTCGCAGGTCCATGGACAGTAGCCCACCAGACTCCTCTGTCCATGGAGTTCTCCAGGCAAGAATACTGGAATGGGTTTCCATTTCCTGCTCCAGGGGATCTTCCCAAACCAGGGATCTAACTGCGTCTCCTGTGTGGTTGTCCAGAGGGAGACTGAGGGTGCCAGGCTGTGCCCTTACTGTCCTCTTCCCTGGGGAAGCGGGCCCCCGCCCCTGGCCCAGCTGGCCAGCTCTCCCTGGCTGCTCTCTGCCAGCTGCAGTGACCCCCTGGGGCAGAGGAAGATGCACCCTCCCCGTGTACTGTCTCTGTTTCTGAGCCTTACCTGCTCCTCCTGCTTCACTCTTGATTCAGTGAGTGGCCTGCATGCCTGGCCCTCATCCCCACCCCTGTGTGTGTCCAGCATGGGGTCACATGGCTTTGGATCGACCTCTTGGGGCTTCAAATAACCCTCTTCTCTTCAAATGTTGGGAGATTCAGGGAAATGCAAAATTCAGTCTATGGCTCAAAATAGGGCTTCCCTGTGGCCCAAAATTTGAGCCCTATAGAAAATTTAGGAAAAAATTTCTACCCCTGTAGAAAAATTAGGAAACAGGCAAAAAGAAAGAAAGAAATGCTGTGGATTACTAACCAGCCCCTTTGGGGTACACCCCACAGGCAGGGTCCTCTTCCAGGAACTGCGAATATATTTCCTCACAGCTCATCACCCCCACTTTGCAGATGATAAAATAGAGGCACAGAGAGGCTAGGTAAGTTGCCCAACTGGTGAAACCAGGGCTTGAACCAGGTGGTTTGGTTCTAGAACCTACACGCTTAAGACACTGCCCTTGTCTGCCTGGAGCCCTCCTGTCATTAGGAGGATACCCTCTCGGATGGGCCAGAGGGAAGTGGAGGAACAAAGCTGAATTCACACAGCTGACTCCTTGTCCCTTATTCATGGTCTCAGTTTGCCCAGACACCACATCCTTACTGGAGGTACTGACTGCCAGTCTCCATCACTCACTCATTCCCTCCCAGCTGAGACGTCTGGGAGGGAGCTGGGGCAGGGGTGTGGGGGTGGAGTGTTTTAAGGAAGGCAACAGGAATGCTGGTGCCTGTGCTTGGACCCTAGGCACATAGGTGTTGCTATCACAACTCTTGGACTTAACCATTTACTGCCCAGAGAATGCCCAGCTTTTACTCCATCACACTCCATTGCCACTGTTTGGGATCACATCCCTCCCCCTAGACAAATCAGTCATGAGCCTGTGCCCAGAGCAACTGAAAGCCCAGAGTGTGCTCAAGTGAGAAGCAAAGCCAGTCTACCTACCTACAATGTTTGTTGGCTATAGAAAGAAAATGTAAGAAAATAAAATCGGCCTGCCCAGTGGGGCTGAGTGGCGCCACTGCTCAGCAGGCTTGAGCCTCAAGGACTTGATAAAGCAAATATAGCCGGAGACCAGGAGACTCCCACAACCCCATCTTGGGCCTCTCGGGCCCAGCATCAATGCTGGACTAAAACTGGGGCTGGGAACCCCGGCCACGAACTGGAGAGCCAAACCCACTTGGCACCATCCTCATTTAACCTCCTCTAGCCGGTGCTGGAAGATGGAGGGGCCATTCACCTGTAAACTGGGGGGGATTCCTTGTTCTACCCATGATTTTAAAAGGAGAGTGGTGGGATTTCTCTGGTGGTCCAGTGGCAAAGACTCTGTGCTCCCAAAGCAGGGGGCCCAGGTTCAATCCCCGGTAGGGGGACTAGATCCCACATGCTGCAACTAAGTCCTGGTGCAGCCAAATAGATAAATAAATGAGGGTGCTGAGGTTCCAGGAGGGGAAATAATTTGCCGGTGGCCTCACAGACAGACATCTCCAGTCTCCACTGAAGTTTTCCTGGTCATCCACAGCACCTTAACTTCCCCTGTGCTGTGCTGTGCTGTTCTTAGTCACTCAGCTGTGGCTGACTCTATGCAACCCTGTGGACTGTAGCCCACTAGGCTCCTCTGCCCATGGGATTCTCTAGGCAAGAATACTGGAGTGGGTTGCCATGTCCTCCTCTAGGGGATCTTCCCAACCCAGGGATCAAGCCCAGGTCTCCTGAATTGCAAGTGGATTATTTCCCATCTGAGCCACAAGGGAAGCCCAAGAATACTAGAGTAGGTAGCCTACCCCTTCTCCAGAGGAGCTTCCCTACCCAGGAATCGAACCAGGGTCTCTTGCATTGCAGGTGAATTCTTTGCCAGCTGAGCTACCAGGAAAGCCCTAACTTCCCCTATCCCCTGTTATACCTGGGAGTTGAATGAAGACATACTGTGGGCAACCTCTGAGTTCAAATTTGGAAACTGGCTCTTAGGAAGACTTTTCAGAGTAGTGTTTTATGCATACTTGATTTTCGGTAGCACATGAATAAAATAGTTCCATGCTTTAAGATATAGTATATATGTATGTATAAAATATGTTATATTGTGGGGAGAGTGTATGTGTATGAAATCACATAATATGTACTCCTTAATTCTGGCTTCATTTGTTTTCACTCAGTGTAATTATTTTGCGATTCATCCATGTTGTTGCATATAGAATATTTCTTTGTTTTAATTGTTGTTGTATTTCACTGTATGTATTTATCTGTACAATTAGTAAAAAATGCAAACTAATATATAGTAAAAGAAATCAAAGCAATGATTGTCCATGGACTGACATGGTCGGGGAGGGTGTAAAGGAGACATGAGAGGGAAGGAGGAAACTTTGAAAGGATGAGGATGTTCACTATCAGGGTTGTACTGATAGGTGTAGCTACATAAAACCTTGTCACACTGTACCTTTTTAAACTAATGGCATTATTTACTTATTTTGGGTTGTGCTGGGTCTTCTCTGCTGCACGGGCTTTTCTCTCCTTGCGGCAAGCAGGCCTGCTATCTAGTTGTCGCGCGTGGGCTTTTTACTGCGGCAGCTTCTCTTGGTGCAGAGCACGGGCTCTAGGGCACAGGCTCAATAGCTGTGGTATAAGGGCTTAGTTGCTCCGTGTGGCATGTGGGATCTTCCCCAACCAGGAATCTAAGCTGTGTCTCCTGCACTGGGAGGCAGACGCCTATCCACTGAACCACCAAGGAAGCCCCACACTCTACATTTTGGAATTGGAAGACTCAATATAGTAAAAATGTCAGTTCTCCCCAAACTGATCAAGTTTGAAGGTAATTTCTATCAGAGTCCTAGCAAGATTTTCTGTAGCTATAGACAAGATTGAGCTTCCCTGGTGGCTCAGATAGTAAAGAATCTGCCTGCCAATGCAGGAGACCCAGGTTCAATCTCTGGGTCGGGAAGATTCCCTGGAGAAGGGAATAATTACCCACTCTGGTATTCTTGCCTGGGAAATCCCATGAACAGAGGAGCCTACGGGGCTACAGTCCATGGGGTCACAAAGAGTCGGACATGACTGAGCAACTAATGCTTTCACTTTCATAGATAAGATTATTCTAAAATATATGTATGTAAAGGCAAAGGAGATAAAATAGCTAAAACAGTTTTCAAAAAGAATAAAGTGAGAGGACTCAGTTTACCTGATTCTCAAGACTTATTGTGTAGCTTCAGTAGTCACGCCTGTGTGCTATTAGCCAAGAAATAGACACATAAATCAACAGAACAGAACAGCGAACTCACAATGGATCCAACTGATTTTTTATAAAGTTGTAAAGAGAATTCAATGGTATAAAGAGAAGGCGACTTTTCAACAAATAGTACTGGAACAACTGGACATCCATGGGTCAAAGGGGGTGGGGAAACACCACATCAACCCAAGTCTCATATGTTCTACAAAATTTAACTCAAAATGGGTCACAGACTTAAAGGTAAAACATAAAATGATCTAACTTTTAGAGTAAAACATAGGAAAAAGTCTTTACGATCAAGGGCTAAGTGAAAAGTTCGTAGACTTGGCACTGAAAGCACAATTTATAAAAGGAAAAACTGATAATGTGGACATCATTGAAATTAAATCTTACTTTGTGAAAGACCATTTTAAGTGGATGAAAAGACAAGCTACAGTCTGGGAGAAAATACTTGTAGACCACATATTTACAAATATGTGGACAAGGACTAGTATCTAGAATATATAAAGAACTCTCAGAACTCAACATTAAAAAAGCAAATCTTCAGATTAGAACATGGACGAAAGACATGAAGGAAGATTTCACTGAAGAAGATACACAGATGGCAAATAAGCACATAAAAATATTTCCAACATTAGACAGTAGAGAAATGCACATTAAAACCACAACGAGAGATCCCTATACACTTATCAGAACGACTTGAAGAGAAAAAAAGTGATAACAACAAATGTTGGCAAGGATGTGAAGAGATGAGGTCATCAAATTATACATTGCCAGTGGGGATGCAAATTGGTACAGCCGCTCTGGAAAACAGCGCAGCAATTTAAACTAAACATTCAATTGCCATAAGACCCAGAAGTTGCACTCCTAGGCATTTGTCCCAGAGCAGTAAAGATTTATATTCACACAAAAACCTATACACAAATGTTTATAGCAGCTTTATTCATCACAGTCAAAAACTGGACCAGACATCCTTCAATGGGTGTTCAAACAAATGAACTGCAACATATCCATGCCATGGAATATTATTTGGCAATGAAAAAGACAAAGTATTAATACAGGAAACAGCTTAGATGGTTCCCCAAAGAATTACACTGAGTTAAAAAAAAAAAAAGCCAGTCCCCAAAGATGACATACTTACAGTTCTGATTTTACAACATTCTGGAAAGGACCAAAGTATAGAAACAGAGAACAGATTAGTAGTTGCCAGGGTTAAAGGGGGTAAGGTGGGAAGGGAAGTGGGTTTGGCTGTAAAAGCCCAACAGAGTGGGGATCTTGTGTGATGGAAATGTTCTGTACCTTGAACATGCTAGTCGTGATACTGTTCTCAGTTTTGCAAGATATCATGAAACTAGGTAAAGGCGCATGGATTCTCTCCATAACTTATACCTGCATGTGAATCTTCAAATATCTCAAAATAAAAAAGTTTAATTAAAAAAAATTAGGTGACAGTACTGCAGACAGAGAGTGCGTTGGGGAAAAATTAAGAGAAGAGAGAAGGAAGAAGTTTGAGAATACCCTACTCTAGAAAAGATGCTTTTTTATTATGAAAACTCTCTTGGTGGTTATTGTTGGCCAAAACTCCTCCAAAGGTTTTTGTTGTTTAGTCGCTCAGTTGTGTTTGACTCTTGTGACCCCATGGACTCCTCCAGTCTCCTCTATCCATGGGATTTCCCAGGCAAGAATACTGGAGTGGGTTGCCATTTCCTTCTCCAGGGGATCTTCCCAACCCAGGGGTCAAACCCACATCTCTTGCATTGGCAGGTTCTTAACCACTGAGCCATCAGGGAAGGCCCCTTCAAAGGTTGCTGCTGCTGCTAAGTTGCTTCAGTCGTGTCTGACTCTGTGCGTTACTGGTGGTAAAAAGAGTTTGCTGTGACGAATCAAGTGCTGGAAGCTTTACGAGCTGTGGTTTGAAGCAAAGCAGGTGCGGTCAAGTTTGAAAGATGCATAGGGAGGTCAGGAGGTCGAGACCCAGGCCAGCTTAGCCGGCAAGGACAAGATGAGCATGGTCCCCTCCTCCGCCTGGCAGCGTGGGACTGGTTAGCTCAGGACCAGGGTGGAGGCTCCTAGGAGCCTTTGGGGCTCCCTTGGTGGCCACTGGCATGAGAGTGACCACCCTAGGAAGTATTCAGGGGAAGGAAAGCAGCCCCCTAAGAAGTCCCGTGGGCCAGATTTAGACTGAGGCCCAGTGATTAGAAGGCGGGGGCATGGGATCCATGAGTGAGGGCTGTGGTTCTTGGACCCTCAGTGCCTTGGGCTCTTGGCTCAGAGAAAACCTGGTCAAGGGTTAGACTGGGAAGTGTTTTCATGTTTGAGGATTTCAGCTGTTCAGGTGTGGCCTCTTGTTTTGTTTTGTGTACCTGGTGTAAAGCAGTGTTTAATGTGCATCAGAGTCACCTAGGGGCTTGTTAAAACGCAGATTTCTGGGCACTAAGCCTAGAGATCCTGATTTCACAGGTCTGGGCTGGGGTAGGGAATTTGCTTTTCTAACAAGTTTCAAAGTGATGCTGATGCTGACCCTTCACTCTGCAAACCACTGGTGTTAAAGGGTGCAGACCAGAAAACCAGAGGGGTGACAGAGTCCCACCCGTGGGGAGGCCCTAGGCGACCTCCGCATGCTTGCCTGGTACAGCTTATGGAGGCCTGCGGTTTGTGATTCCAACAGGGCAGTGATAAGACTGAGGAGCTGTGAGGTGAGTGCTGGGGGGTGATGGTGGGCCATGGGATTTAGAAAAGTCTCAGGGGGATGCAGAATGGGAGTACTGGGTGATTTGAGGGTGCTGAGGAGGCTGGGGAGGAAGGAGAGGCTGGCCGATTGCTAGGGGAGCTGACAATCTGGGAGAGAGGCGCTGATGCAGCTACTCGATTGTGCGCGGTGCGGTGGTGGGTGCTGGAGAGGGGCGATAGGGGGTCTCTGGGGGTGGGGGTCCTTCGGAAGGCTAGACTGAGAAGGGCCCAAGGAGTCTTCTAGGGGCTAGGGGAGCAAGGGATGTGTGTATGATTCCTATAGAAATGGAGAGAGGGTGGTAGAGATTTGGGGACTAGGAGCTGATGTGGAGTTCAGATTTCAGGGGCTGAGAGGCGATGTGAGACTGCGACTGGGGGCCCAGGAAGGGAAGGTGAGGCTGAGCCGGGGGTGAGGAGGGCCACCTGATGGGGCCCGCGGAGGCAAGCAGGGAATGGCGGCGGGGGTGGAGGTGGGAGGAGGCGGGGAGGGCAGGGAAGCCGGGGCAGAACTTGGTGTCCCTCAGCTCGGAGGAATACGGCGGGGGCGGGCCGCCAGGGGGGACCGGGCGGGGCGGAGCGGAGCGGAGCGGAGCGGCGAGGGTGAGCCGGGCGGCGGGGCGGCTCCGCGGAGTCCCAGCCGGAGTCAAGCTGGACGGCCGCGCCTCCCTCACCGTCCCCGCCCGGAGCCTGGCGCCGCCGCTGCCCCGCCGCCCCGCCGCCCCCAACGGCCGCGCCGTGACGCGGGCATGAGCCTGGCCTGCCGCCCGCTGAGCCAGCGCCCC
>SJYQ01005653.1:268014-294025 GCA_006410935.1 Redunca redunca | reverse complement strand
TAAAATTCTTTTAGCCACCTTACCTCTGTCTTTAATATCTTAAATCAGACTTTTAAATACCCACTGGTTTTAACATACATATTTGTATGCATGTTCAAACCTTTTATACTCTGTATGCTCTGGAAGAAGTAGTTACTCTCTTGTAGGAAATGCACTCATCAAACATTACCTGTAACCTAGTCTAGAATATATTATTTTTGAGATATATCTGGTTTTTTTTAATGCTTCTTCTCTGTTCTCTCCTATATTTGTCTCTGGATACATATTCATTTGAAATCTACTTTTATCTTTACTTTTTACTCTGGAAAGTTGTCCTCTCTTGCCGGTCTTTTTATAGGAGGTTGTGAACAGGAAGATGTTGTTCTAAAGTGACAGCTTAGCAGTCCTGGGCATATTCTGAGGGCTAACGATCCAGATTGACCTGACATGTACAGTGCTTCCCTGTCTCCCATTTCCATGCTCAAACTACCAGTTAATCTGGCATATTCAGGGTCATTTGATCAGTTGCATAAAATGATCTTGATACTTAGCAGTCTGAGCATCCTTTGGGTGGCTCTTAACTGTCTTTGAGAACATTGTTCATGTACCAGATTTTAGTGAATGTTCCCCAGTTACTTTCTACTCTAAAATACAATTTAAAAGTTTAGACAGCTGTTATAACAAAAGATTTCTTACTTGCTTGGCTTCGTTCAGTTTTTTTTTTTTTTCCTTCAATGCAATGTCTAATTACATAAAGTAACTGCAATTGAATTTCTTATGTCTTTGCTATTTAACTACACATAAGATCTTTGCAAATTTCTCATGGTCTAAGTATTTTGTAAGAAGGGAAATCTCTTGTATTTTTAATAGAGAAGGTCAGATCGGTTGTGTCTAGCAGAGGAATAAATGAGGTACTTTGGAATTTCTGTAGAATTCAAACCATGAAGGGACTGATAATTTATGAGCATTGCCAAAAAATCATAGGGTGAATCATATGATTAAAGAAATGTATAGTGTTAAGGAAATGTAACCTAAAATCAGAAGTGTTTTAAAATGCATTTTGACATTGCTAATGCTTTTTTTTTTTTTTTTGAATAGCTGGTAATTCAGAGCCCTGAGTGTGAAAAAGCATCAGATTTAGCCAGATCTCTAGAATATGGGTGAAAGAGATGCAGAATCACAAAATTCACATGTTTGCCTGGGGCTCTAAACATATCAGATCATCCACACTTCTCAAATGACCTGGATTGCTTTAACTTCTCATCCTGGATCTTTCAGTGTCACAGCAGACTACTGTGAGGGCCAGCGACCCAGTATCCATGGCCAATTTCTTTGTTTAGAGCCCCATCTGGTTATAAAACCTGTCTTATTCCTTGGACTAGAACCATGGATCCAATTTACATGGGTTAGGTGGTACAAGTGTCTCTTCAGCTGCAATGTTCTTCATAAGCTGCAACCCGTTAACTGTGGTTTATTTAGTTCGCAATGACCTAGTAACAGCAGCAGTGCGTGGTCTCCTGACAACATGGCTTGATGACCATCATGGCCTCCCAACAGGGCTCCAGGGCTCCCAACAGGGCTTCTATAGTGCTCCCAGCCTGTGTAGAGTGCAGCAGCACAGCCCCTTAGTGGTGTGAGTAACCGAGATCGGATTTGATTGTCTCTCCTCTGCAGTTTGGTTTGGGCTACTTTTGTGGTGGATTGACTCTCAGTTGGCTTTGCAGATTTTTAATGAGGAGCAAATATTGTTTTGGAGTGGCACAGCTGAGGAGCAGGGGCCTGGTGAAAGATGTTGTTTTTGGCAGAAATGATGGCAGAATCAGGAATAACAGCTGGGAAGAGTGCACTTAACTGTGAAAAAAATAGGGGGTCTACTAACTGGAAAACTCAATTGTTGGTGGTGCTTCAGTCAATAGCTCTGAATTGAAAGTCACAGGTTTTTGTGAAATACTGAATTTGGAGTTATGGTTTCAAAGAATCTAAAAGAATCATGTGTAGGAACAAACCATGGTATTAGTGGTCCCTTAGCATCGGAGAAGGCAATGGCACCCCACCCCACCACTCTTGCCTGGAAAATCCCATGGACGGAGGAGCCTGGTGGGCCGCAGTCCATGGGTTCACTAAGAGTCGGACATGACTGAGCGACTTCACTTTCACTTTTCACTTTCCTGCATTGGAGAAGGAAATGGCAACCCACTCCAGTGTTCTTGCCTGGAGAATCCCAGGGACGGGGGAGCCTGGTGGGCTGCCGTCTATGGGGTCGCACAGAGTTGGACTCGACTGAAGCAACTTAGCAGCAGCAGCTATTGGATTTGGTGGTTTTGTCATATTATCATTAAGTTAAACCATTTATGTATCCATCCATTTCTTTTCTGATTTCAACAATGAGTATTTCTTAAGGACTTACTGTTTACCCTTCAGATGACAGGAAATTTCATTAAACATAGCCCCTATCCTTAACACTTTGCAGTATTACAAGTGGAGAAAAACATCTCTAAATAACTATGCAAAGTGAGATGACATATAAAGTGTATGGGAAGGAATTTTTTCTATCTAGAAGGGTTAGAAAAAGCCTTAAGATGGAGATAACACCTAAGTATAGATTTGAATGAGTAGAATTGAGAAACTCAGTCATAGGAAAAGTAACATCTCAGTGGAGGAAAGGAAAAGTAAAAATACCAGATGTAAATAGTTGTTTACTTTTATTGAAATGCACAAGGTAAGCAGTGGGAGGTATATTTAAGATATCTCCTGCTGAGATATCTCAAACCAAAAAGATCTATCAGACAAAAATACCAGTAAGACTATAGGAGAGCTTCCCGGGTTGGGCCATGGGAAAGAATCTGCCTGCCAATACAAGAGACACAAGAGACACGGGCTTGATCATTGGGTTGGAAAGTGGCACCCCACTCCAGTATTCTTGTCTGGGAAATCCCATGGACGGAGCAGCCTGGTGTGATACAGTCCATGGGGTCACAGAGTAGGACACGACTGGGGATACAAGTGTTAAATACATTTAAAAAGCTATATAAGCTTTAATTAACATGGTTAACTTTAAGTAAGTCACATAGAAATCTTCATTCAATAACTGCAAAGCACATATTATGTTCAAACGCACTGGGCATAGCAAACACCCTCTTCCAACAACACAAGATAAGACTCTACATGTGGACATCACCATATGGTCAATACTGAAATAAAGTTGATTATATTCTTTGCAGCCAAAGATGGAGAAGCTCTATACAGTCAGCAAAAACAAGACCGGGAGCTGACTGTAGCTCAGATCATGTACTCCTTATTGCCAAATTTAGACTTAAATTGAAGAAAGTAGGGAAAATCACTAAACCACTCAGGTATGACCTAAATCAAATCCTTTATACAGTGGAAGTGACAAATAGATTCAAGGGATTAGATCTGATAGAGTGCCTGAAAAACTATGGATGGAGGTTTGTGACATTGTACAGGAGACAGGGAGCAAGACCATCCCCAAGAAAAAGAAATGCAAGGAAAATGGTTGTCTGAGGAGGCCTCACGAATATCTGAGAAAAGAAAGGAAGCTAAAGGCAAAGGAGTAAAGGAAAGATATACCCATTTGAATGCAGAGTGCCAAAGAAGAGCAAAGAGAGATAAGAAAGACTTCTTCAGTGACCAATGCAAAGAAATAGAGGGAAACAATAGAATGGGAAAGACTAGAGACTTCTTCAATACAATTGGAGATACAAAGGGACTATTTCATTCAAAGATGGGCACAATAAAGGACAGAAATGGTAAGGACCTAACAAAAGCAGAAGATATTAAGAAGAGGTGGCAAGAATACACAGAAGAACTGTACAAAAAAGATCTTCATGACCCAGATAATCATGATGGTATGGTCACTCACCTACGGCCAGACATCCTGGAATGTGAAGTCAAGTGGGCCTTAGGAAGCATCACAACGAAAAAAGCTAGTGGAGGTGATGGAATTCCAGCTGAGCCATTTCAAATCCCGAAAGATGATGCTGTTAAAGTGCTGCACTCAGAATGCCAGAAAACTTGGAAAACTCAGCAGTGGCCACAGGACCAGAAAAGGTCAGTTTTTATTAACAATCCCAAAGAAAGGCAATGACAAAGAATGCTCAAACTACCACACAATTGCCCTCATTTCACATGCTAGCAAAGTAATGCCCCAAATAATCCAAGCCAGGCTTTAACAGTAAGTGAATCATGAACTTTCAGATATTCAAGCTGAATTTAGAAAGGGCAGAGGAACCAGAGATTAAATTGCCAACATCCGTTGGATCATCAAAAAAGCAAGAGAGTTACAGAAAATCATTCATTTCTGCTTTATTGACTACACCAAAGCCTTTGACTGTGTGGATCACAACACACTGTGGAAAATTCTTCAAGAGATGGGAATACCAGACCACCTGACCTACCTCCTGAGAAATCTGTATGCAACAGTCAGAACTGGACATGGAACAACAAACTGGCTCTGAATCAGGAAAGGCGTATGTCAAGGCTATGTATTGTCACCCTGATTATTTAACTTATATGCAGAGTACATTATGAGAAATGCTGGGCTGGAGGAAGCACAAGCTGGAATCAAGATTGCAGGGGGAAATATCAGCAACCTCAAATATGCAGATGACACCACCCTTATGGCAGAAGGTGAAGAGGAACTAAAGAGCCTCTTGATGAAAGTGAAAGAGGAGAGTCAAAAAGTTGGCTTAAAACTCAACATTCAGAAAACTAAGATCATGGCATCTGGTCCCATCACTTCATGGCAAATGGAAACAACGGCAGACTTTATTTTTTTGGGCTCCAAAATCACTGCAGATGGTGGCTGCAGCTATGAAATTAAAAGATGCTTGTTCCTTAGAAGAAAAGCTATGATCAACCTAGACAGCATATTAAAAAGCAGAGGCATTATTTTGCCAACAAATGTCCATCTAGTCCAACTTATGGTTTTTCCAGTAATCATGTATGGATGTTGAGAGTTGGACTACAAAGAAAGCTGAGTGCTGAAGAATTGATGCTTTTGAACCATGGTGTGGAGAAGACTCTTGAGAGTCCCTTGGACTGCAAGGAGATCAAATCAGTTGATTCTAAAGGAAATCAGTACTTAATATTCATTGGAAGGACTAATGCTGAGCTGAAATTCCGATATTTTGGACACCTGATGTGAAGAACTGACTCATTAGAAAAGACCCAGATGCTGGGAAAGATCAAAGACAGGAGGAGAAGGGGATGGCAGAGGATGAAACGATTGGATCACATCACCGACTCTATAGACATGAGTTTGACAAGCTTCAGGAGTTGGTGATGGACAGGGAAGTCTGGTGTGCTGCAGGCCATGGGGTCGCAAAGAGTCGGGCACGACTGAGTGACTGAACTGAACTGACTGACTGAACTGACTAAATTTTGAACACATCGTAGGCTATTAAGTAAGACTCAACAACATGACAATCTTATTCTCTAAACAGAAAGCAATTAAGTTAAAATTAAACAACAACAACAAAAAACATAAACAAAGCCAAGTAGAAAAAAGCCATATTTGGAAACTTAGAAACATGTTTTAAAACCATTTGAAAGATTGAGCACAAGAGAAGGGGGTGACAGAAGATGAAATGGCTGGATGGCATCACTGGCTCAATGGACATGAGTTTGTGCAAACTCAGGGAGATAATGAAGGACAGGGAAGCCCGACGTGCTGCTGACATGCTGACATGCTGACGTGTTCATGCGGTCACAAAGAGTCCCACATGACTTAGCGACTGAATAACAACAAAATAGATGAAAGAATACTCATATGGGAAATGAAACATTTTTAGAATGGAATAGTAACAACTACTCTACATTTTAAAACTTATGGCACACAGATGAAGTATTTAGAAAAGACATATATATCATGAAAGAGAGAAAGCCTTAATGTACTATCTTAACTTTAAGGAACTACCTTAAAAACTTAAGAACAGAATTGACAAGCCATTAGCCAGACTCATCAAGAAACAAAGGGAGAAAAATCAAATCAATAAAATCAGAAATGAAAATGAGAGATCACAACAAACAACACAGAAATACAAAGGATCATAAGAGACTACTATCAGCAATTACATGCCAATAAAATGGACAACGTGGAAGAAATGGACAAATTCTTAGAAAAGTACAACTTTCCAAAACTGAACCAGGAAGAATAGAAAATCTTAACAGACCCATCACAAGCACGGAAATTGAAACTGTAATCAGAAATCTTCCAGCAAACAAAAGCCCAGGTCCAGACGGCTTCACAGCTGAATTCTACCAAAAATTTTGAGAAGAGCTAACACCTATCTTACTCAAATTCTTCCAGAAAATTGCAGAGGAAGGTAAACTTCCAAACTCATTCTATGAGGCCACCATCACCCTAATACCAAAACCTGACAAAGATGCCACAAATAAAGAAAACTACAGGCCAATATCACTGATGAACATAGATGCAAAATCCTCAACAAAATTCTAGCATTCAGAATCCAACAACTCATTAAAAAGATCATACACCATGACCAAGTGGGCTTTATCCCAGGGATGCAAGGATTCTTTAATATCCGCCAATCAATCAAGGTAATACACCATATTAACAAATTGAAAAATAAAAGCCATATGATTATCTCAATAGATGCAGAGAAAGCCTTTGACAAAATTCAACATCCATGTATGATAAAAACTCTCCAGAAAGCAGGAATAGAAGGAACATACCTCAACATAATAAAAGCTATATATGACAAACCCACAGCAAACATTATCCTCAATGGTGAAAAATTGAAAGCATTTCCCCTAAAGTCAGGAACACAACAAGGGTGTCCACTTTTACCACTATTATTCAGCATAATTTTGGGCGTTTTGGCCACAGCAATCAGAGCAGGAAAAGAAATAAAAGGAATCCAAATTGGAAAAGAAGAAGTAAAACTCTCACTGTTCGCAGATGACATGATCCTCTACACAGAAAACCCTAAAGACTCCACCAGAAAATTACTAGAGCTAATCAATGAATATAGTAAAGTTGCAGGATATAAAATCAACACACAGTAATCCCTTGCATTCCTATACAGTAATAATGAGAAAATAGAAAAAGTTAAGGAAACAATTCCATTCACCATTGTAACGAAAAGAATGAAATACTTAGGAATATATCTACCTAAAGAAACTAAAAACCTATATATAGAAAACTATAAAACACTGGTGAAAGAAATCAAAGAGGACACTAATAGATGGAGAAGTATACCGTGTTCATGGATCGGGAGACTCAATATAGTGAAAATGAGTATACTACCCAAAGCAATCTACAGATTCAATGTAATCCCTATCAAGCTTCCAATGGTATTTTTCACAGAGCTAGAACAAATAATTTCACAATTTGTATGGAAATGCAAAAAACCTCGAATAGCCAAAGCAATCTTGAGAAAGAAGAATGGAACTGGAGGCATCAACCTGCCTGACTTCAGGCTCTTCTACAAAGCCACAGTCATCAAGACAGTGTGGTACTGGCACAAAGACAGAAATACAGATCAATGGAACAAAATAGAAAGCCCAGAGATAAATCCACACACCTATGGACACCCTATCTTTGACAAAGGAGGCAAGAATATACAATGGAGAAAAGACAATCTCTTTAACAAGTGGTGCTGGGAAAACTGGTCTATCATTTGCAAAAGAATGAAACTAGAACACTTTCTAACACCATACACAAAAATAAACTCAAAATGCATTAAAGATCTAATCATAAGACCAGAAACTGTAAAACTCCTAGAGGAGAACGTAGGCAAAACACTCTCCGACATAAATCACAGCAGGATTCTCTATGACCCCACCTTCCAGAATATTGGAAATAAAAGCGAAAATAGACAAATGGGACCTAATTAAACTTAAAAGCTTCTGCACAACAAAGGAAACTATATAGAGTAAGAAGGCATGTAGTTTATATATTATAGTAACAAATTCTGATTCTGTAATCAGATTGAGTATGTTTGAATCCAATTTCCACATCTTATTAATGTATTAAATGATCAGAGTGTTAGGAGAAATATTGACTGAAACTGGCTGCCTGACCAGGAAAGATAATAGTCATTTACACAGGTTATCTTGCAAAAGGAGGTCCTCTCAAGGAACGTGGAACTAACAAGCTGCCCCCAACCAGAATAATTCAAGAAAGGTCAAAAGGAAAGAGGAGACATCAGTCCACATGTCCTACCAACCTTCCAGAATCCTTCATGCTGGACTCCACTTTGGCTGAGCAATGCGCTCATGAGCAGAAAGGACCATGGGTCAGAATGATTGGCCAGAGACAACTCAAAAAGTAACCGCATTACCATAAAACCTGAGACTGCTAGCCATGTGGCAGAGCAAGTCTCCTGAGTTTCCTTACCTCTGCTCTCCCACCAGGCACCCCTTCCCAATAAGTACCTTGCTTTGTCAGCATGTGTGTCTCCTCAGACAATTCATTTCCAAGTGTTAGGCAAGAGCCCATTCTTGAGCCCTAGAAGATATCCTCTTTCCTGCAACACTAGCCTTCCCCAAGTTCCAAAGAGCAGATATAGCCAGAGAATTGAGAAAATGTAGAAACAAATTAAAGCACTCAAGCAAAATAATAATAGTTTAACCATAAAGCAAAATCAAGCACTTTTAGTTCCTCCTCAAGGGCTGGAGAGATTATCCTGAGTCATATCCTTCAGTCATTTTGCAGATGCTAAAATCCCCACCAGGTGGAAGAAGTTAACTGCATGCTGACCACCAACACAGATCCCAGATAGGTGCGCTGTAGAAGGTTGATGACTTGAGATTCCAAGACATCACCGTGTTACCTCACCATCACCAATCAGAGAATTGTATAAGAACTGATCACACCCCCTGTGATCCTCTCCCTTCCACTTTTCTCTAGAAGTCATCCAGGAGTTTTGGTCTTTTGAGCATGAGCTGCCCGTTCTCTTTGCTTGGTCCTGCAGTAGACACCAAGTTTTCCTTCACCACAGCCTGATGTCAGAAGATTGGCTTTGCTGCACAACAGGCAGGCAGACTCATTTGGCCCCACAACATTTGTAGTTGCAGTCTTTAAAAAAAATTACATTACTTCTTCATATTATCTAAATCTTGATCTTATAGGTGACCAGCTTTAGTTTCTTATTCAACAACCTCCATGAAACTGTTTCTGATGATGAATTCTACAAGCTTAGGCAACCTCTCTCAGCTAATACAGTACACATCCCATCAACTTATTAAAATGTCACAGCAATTTCATATGCTTTACAAGGTCCCAGCTTGGATTTCTATGTAGAAACCTCATACTTTTTGATGCTGCTTTCCATTCTTTCTTCATTTTATTAATTTAATCAACCAATGTTTATTGATTCTTCAATATATATTTAGGATAAGGCTTCCCAGGTAGCACAAGTGGGAAAGAATCTGCCTGCCAATGCAGAATACACAAGAGACATGGGTTCAATCCTTGGGTCAGGAGGATCCCTGGAGGAGGAAATGGCAACCCACTCCAGTATTCTTTCCTGGAGGAGACTGGTAGACTACAGTCCATGAGGCTGCAAAGAGTCTGACATGACTAAGCGACTGAACACATAGGATACAAGAAACACAAATAAAACTACTTCCCCACCCTGGTGGGTCTTTACAGCACACCCGGGAAGACATAATTACTTGAGTGATGATGCAGAGTGTAATGACTGAAAGGATATAGCGCCTCAGGGATCTTTGAGTGCATAGTCCCTAAAAAAAATTTTTTTTTCTTGGCTGTGCCACACAGCTTGCAGAGGGCTTCCCAGGTGGTGCTAGTGGTAAGGAACCTGCCTGACAATGCAGAAAATACAATAGACTTGGGTTTGATCTTCGGGTTGGGAAGATCCCCTCGAGGAGGAAATGGCAACCCACTGCAGTATTCTTGCCTGGAGAATTCCATGAACAGAGGAGCCTGGGGGCTGCAAAAGAGTCAGACACAGCTGAGCAACTAAGTACAACACAGCAGTAGCACAGCTTGTGGGACCTTAGTTTCCCAAACAGGGATTAAACCTGGGCCCTAGGCAGTGAGAGCGTGCACAGAGTCCTAAACTCTGGAGTGCCAGGGAATTCCCAACAATCTCTTAAATGAGAAATAAGGAGTCAGAGAAGACTTATTTAGTTTGTAAAGCCTTTGCTTCTGAGAGGATTTAAAGTTAGAACAGTCTACTGAATTGATTATAAGTGGCAGAAACTTGAAACAAACCCTGGTTAAGTAAAAAGGGGGACTATGTTGGTTCACATGAATGACAAATCTAAGGGTAAAACTCATTTTCAATCAAGTAATTAATCAAGAATCTGTCCTTGTCCATATCTGCGTCTTCTTTCTCTTAGTTTTCTTTTTTTTTTTAATTGACTTAATTTTTCAGGCACCTCTTATGGAGCAAGATGAAGTGTTCTATCCTAGCTGATCACCACTCCCAGCGGTAAGACAACGTTTCCTTTTCAATCCACCTAGCAGAAGTCTGAGCTCGCTGCTTGTTGGTTTAAATCAAATGGACGTGTATTCCTTACCCACTCACCAGAGGAAAGGAATATAAAGCTCAGAGCACATGTTCACCCTTAGCATTGGGTGGTGCATATGTGAAGGCCTGGACTAAACACATGTGAGCTGCATGGACGAAGGAAAGGAGGCATTGCTTCCCAAAGGCAAATTGAAGTTTGTTTTCAGAGAGGAACAGATGCTGGAAAAAATAAAAGTAAAAAACGACAACAAAATCCAGAAGTAAAAAGATCCAGAAAAACCCAAGCACAGTAGATATCTACTGTGGAGGAAGGTAGAAAGAACATTCTGTACAAAGAAATAAGCATGACATTCACAGAGGTATTGCATAACTGGGGGAGCCGTAGGAGTGGAAAGCGTTTGGAGCAAAGATGAGGAAGTGGCAGCCGAGGTTAAGAGGACTGTTTGGTAGAAGTGCCTGAAAAAGTTACCTTTTGTGAACATTCCCTGTTATGACAGTTCAGGCATGGGGTGGAAAGAATTTCCAGACATGGAGCATTTCAGAAAGGAGAGAGTTTATTAAGAGGAGAGGGCAAAGATACTGTGGGTGCTGCAAGCAAAGCAGCCTGACCTCCCGACAGGACAGAGAGTCTACTTCTGAAGGGAGAATTAGAGTGGGAAACGCTGTTAAAAGAGCGAGCGAGCTTGAAGGCAAGCCTCCCTTCTCCTGTGTTTCATAGCACAACACAAGACAGAGAAACTTCCTGCTGGAAGGGTGGCTTAGGTGATTGGTTAGGCGCTCTCTGATGCATTCCAGGGTGAGTGCTGCTGCTAAGTCACTTCAGTCGTGAGTATTTTTACCTAATTTGGGATCAGGAAGCCAGCTGGTAAGGATCAGGGGGCTTTTGGCAACAGCTACAGCGGGGCTCAGTCAGTTCCAGAGATGACCTTGGCTTTGGGCTCCACGTCTGTGGTCTTGGTACAAAGCCTTGCACCTGTGACCTTGGTATATGGGACTCCACCCCCTCCTTTCTCTGAACCCTGGTATTCTCATCGGTACTAACTGAGAACTACCTCGCCTGGTAACACAATCTGCAACCTTGTTTCTAGTTCAAGGGAAGTATTTGAAAGCTGCTTAAATTTTGCTGCTCTTCAGGAGAGCCCAAATGGTCACTACTTTTTCTTATTTGTAAGAACAGAATTACCCTCCCTACCATGGTTCTCAACATACAAAAAGCAATAAGGAAAAATATTTTAGTTATTTTAAAATAGTCTGCATTTTTTTTTCTCTGTGAGGCTTTTGGAAAAAAATATTTTCTGAATCTGGCATTTTTTATCCTAGCATACCACACACCTATTCACAGATTAATGCTTTCATTTTATTCAAATCTTAGTGTTTTCATGTTTGATCTTTGTTTACCTTGTAACACAGTCATGTCTGTACATTTCTGATTTTGGTCTTGAATCTTAAGAGGACAAGGTAGATTCTTTTTCAAAATTTTGTGTGTATATTTTGTAAAAGCTAGTAATTTTCTTGCCTTAATCTGTTCTCAATAAATTTTGTTTTGATTGAGTTAGATTGAATTTTATCCTTCAAAAGTTTTACAAAAGAAGTTGCCATTACCAAGCTTGATGTGACATCATTCAGACTCCCATAATTCAGTAATGATTGTATTTTTATTGATATGTAATAGTCTGTTTTCAGAATGCAACAAGAAACTTGCAACAACATGATATTGAACTAAAGAGAAAGATGACCATTGAAAATATCAATAGATTAAGAGAGAGGAAGAGAAGTGGCAGAAAACACATCCACAAATTTGCAGCCATTGGAGAAATTAGAAAATAAAACTATAGGAATAAGCCATAATACTACATAAAAAAATAGAATTTTGATATCAGTATCCTACATACTCATGACTCATATTCCAAAGTTGGAGAACTGATACATTTTCATCATAATGATCAGCATGTAGGTAAAACTAAGTAATTTGAAATTCAGGAATTGGCTCATTTGAAATCAGAATACCTGAAGTTTTTCTCTCTGTAGCAACAAAACTTTGAAAGCTGGAACCTACTAAAATTATATAATTTTATTTAAAATGTTAATATATGTCCTTGTGATGGCACCCCACTCCAGTACTCTTGCCTGGAAAATCCCATGGACAGAGGAGCCTGGTAGGCTGCAGCCCATGGGGTCGCAACGAGTCAGACACGACTGAGCGACTTCACTTTGACTTTTCACTTTCATGCCTTGGAGAAGGAAATGGCAACCCGCTCCAGTGTTCTTGCCTGGAGAATCCCAGGGATGGGGGAGCCTGGTGGGCTGCCATCTATGGGGTCCAACAGAGTTGGACTCGACTGAAGCGACTTAGCAGCAGCAGCTTTTAAAAATATATACCATAGAGTCTCATTTTATATTGGACTTGTTTGTAAAGTAAAACATTATAAGGCAAAATTAAGATCTACAAACTTATTCTTGAGAGTCCATTAAGCTGAAATCAAAGTACAGGGTACATAGCTAAATATATATTTCTATTGGAGAGTGGTTTACTATCTCTTCACAATGTCAAGCCATAAGTTTCTAGTGGCTTCTAGGTATACTTAAGGTTCGTGTTATGCAAAACACCTTATATTTAAGGTTGATGTTATACAAAAAACAAAAAAACACAAAATGAACATCATGATAAACTAACACTGCAAGAGACACAAAAGACAGGATATATGAACTGATGGAAGGAATGGCAAATTTATCTTTTTCACCTAACCTTATAAGCTCATTTAGTAGAATATCAGACAGTATCAGTTTAGTTCACTTCAGTCTCTCAATCATGTCTGACTCCTTGCAGCCCCATGGACTGCAGCATGCCAGGCTTCCCTGCCCATCACTAACTCCTGGATCTTACTCAAACTCACATTCTTTGAGTCGGTGCTGCCATTCAACCATCTGAACCTATGTCATCCCCTTCTCCTCCTGCCTTCAATCTTTCCCAGCATCAGAGTCTTTTCCAGTGAGTCAGTTCTTTGCATCAGGTGGCCAAAGTATTGGATCTTCAGCTTCAGCATCAGTCCTTCCAATGAATATTCAGGACTGATTTCTTTAGGGTTGACTGGTTTGATCTCCTTGCAGTCCAAGGAACTCTCAAGAGTTTTCTCCAACACCACAGTCCAAAAGCATCAATTCTTCGGTGCTCAGCTTTTTTTTATAGTCCAACTCTCAGATCCAAACATGACTACTGGAAAAACCATAGTTTGGACTATATGGACCTTTGTTGTCAAAGTCATGTCTCTGCTTTTTAGTGTGCTATCTAGGTTGGCCATAGCTTTTCTTCAAAGGAACAAATGTCTTTTAATTATATGGCTGCATTCACCATCTGCAGTGATTTTGGAGCCCAAAGAAATAAAGTTTCTCATTGTTTCCACTGTTTTTCCATCTACTGGAAAAAGTCAGTTTTCATTCCAGTCCCAAAGAAAGGCAATGCCAAAGAATGTTCAAACTACTGCACTATTGCACTCATCTCACACACTAGCAAAGTAATGCCCCAAATTCTCCATCAGGCTTCAACAGTACATAAACCATGAACTTCCAGTATTCAAGCTGAATTTAGAAAGGGCAAAGGAACCAGAGATCAAATTGCCAACATCTGTTGGATCATGGAAAAAGCAAGAGAGTTCCAGAAAATTACCCACTTCTGCTTTATTGACTATGCCAAAGCTGTTGATTGTGTGAATCACAACAAACTGTGGAAAATTCTTAAAGAGATGGGAATACCAGACCACCTGACCTGCCTCATGAGAAATCTGTATGCAGGTCAAGAAACAGCAGTTAAAACTGGACATGGAACAATAAACTGGTTCCAAATTGGGGAAGGAGTATGTCAAAGCTGTATATTGTCATCCTGCTTATTTAACTTATATGCAGAGTACATCATGCAAAATGTTGGGCTGGATAAAGCACATGCTGGAATCAAGATTGCTGGGAGAAATATCAATAACTTCAGATATGCAGATGGCACCAACTTTATAGCAGAAAGTGAAGAAGAACTAAAGAGCCTCTTGATAAAAGTGAAAGAAGTGAAAAAGTTGGCTTAAATCTCAACATTCAGAAAACTAAGATCAGACAGTATAGCCTACATTATTTAAAGTTTGAAGTGAAGTGAAGTCGCTCAGTCGTGTCCAGCTCTTTGCAACTCCATGGACTGTAGCCTACAAGGCTCCTCTGTCCATGGAATTTTCCAGGCAAGAGTACTGGAGTGGGTTGCCATTTCCTTCTCCAGGGGATCTTCCCAACCCAGGAATCAAACCTGGGTCTCCTGCATTGCAGGCAGACACTTTACTGTCTGAGCCACCAGGGAAGCCCCAAAAGTTTACCTTTTTTTAATATTTCTCTTTTTCCTAAAATCAAGTATTTGCATTTGTGTAAGTGCATACATAGTGAGAATCCATGTATATCACATATACATTTACCAAATAGCAAATATCATTTAATTTTTTTTTTATGATCCAGACGAAGTCATGGTTGTAAAGAACACATGAATATTTGGACTTACTCCTTGACCTTCCTTGTCTTTTTTATCTACTCTCTCTCCTTGGTGATGACACACAATTTTTCCTAACCTATGTTGTTTTTAAAAAAATTAATTTATTTTTTTTAAAGAAGGATAATTGCTTTACAGAATTTTGTTGTTTTCTATCAAACATCAGCATGAATCAGCCATAGGTATACATATATCCCCTCCCTTTTGAACCTCTCTCCCATCTCCCACCCAATTTCACCCCTCTAGGTTGACACAGAGCCCCTGTTTGAGTTTCCTGAAACATACAGAAAATTCCATTGGCTATCTATTTTACATATGGTAATGGAAATTTCCATGTTACTCTCTCCATACATCTCAACCTCTCCGCATGTAAGTCGGTTCTATGTCTGTCTCTCCACTGCTGCCCTGCAAATAAATTCTTCAGTACCATTTTTCTAGATTCTGTGTATATATATGTATCAGTATATGATATTTATCTTTTTCCTTCTGATTTACTTCACTCTGTATAATAGGCTCTAGGTTCATCCACCTCATTAGAACTGACTCAAATATGTTCCCTTTTATGTCGGAGTAATTTTCCATTGTGTATATGTACCACAACTTCTTTATCCATTCCTCTGTTGATGGACATCTAGGTTGCTCTATGTTATAACTGTTGTAAATAGTGCTACAATGAACAGTGGGATACATGTGTCTTCTTCAATTTTGGTTTGCTCAGGGTGTATGCCTAGGAGTGGGATTGCTGGGTCATATGGTGGTTTTATTCCTAGTTTTTTTTAAGGAATCTCCATACCGTCTTCCATAGTGGCTGTATCAATTTATATTCCCACAAACAGTGCAAGAGCATTCCCTTTTTTCCACACCCCCTCCAACATTTATTGTTTGTAGACTTTTTGTTGAAGGCCATTCTGACTGTTGTGAGGTGATATCTCTTTATAGTTTTGATTTGCATTTCTCTAATAATGAGTGATGTTGAGCATTTTTTCATGTGTTTGTTTGCTATCTGTATGTCTTCTTTGGAGAAATGTCTGTTTGGGTCTTTTTCCCACTTTTTGATTGGGTTGTTTGTTTTTCTGGTATTGAGTTGTTTGAGCTGCTTGTATATTTTGGATTAAAGACCTAAATGTAAGACCAGAAACTATAAAACTCTTAGAGGAAAACATAGGCAGAACACTCGATGACATAAATCAAAGCAAGATCCTCTATGACCCACTTCCTAGAGTAATGGAAATAAAAACAAAAGTAAACAAGTGGGACCTGATTAAACTTAAAAGCTTTTGCACAGCAAAAGAAACTATAAGCAAGGTGAAAAGACAGCCCTCAGAATGGGAGAAAATAATAGCAAATGAAACAACTGACAAAGGATTAATTTCCAAACTATGACCTATGTTATTTTAACTCTCTTCACTCAAGGGTCAGCAAAGAAGAATTGGGGAAGTCATTTTTGACTCTGTTTTCCTCTCACATTGCAGACCCAATTTGTCAAGAAATGCCAAGTGCCGAACCTTCAAAATGTATCCACAATTCAACTACTTTTCACCATCTCCATAGTTATTCAATCCAGTCCGAGCAATTTGTGTATTGTATTTAATTAACTTGTCTATTTACCTATTTAAAATTTTTTTGCCTTCTGCTAACAAGACAATCAGTTGACATTCAGTGTTCCTAGTAATATGCAGCAACTCTTTACCCTTTTTATTTCTTGCAACTGATATCACCAAACTTATTAGAATTTAATAGAAAATAAGTTAGTGGACTCTGAAGAGAAATGTGAAATTCTAGTACCTATAAAAAACTTTTTATACAATATAGATGAGTCATGGGCATGAAATGTACAGTATGAGGAATGGTCAATAATAACATCATATCTTTGTATGGTGACTAATCATGGTGATCATCCTTTGATGTATAGAGATATCAAATCAAATCACTTTGTTGTGAACCAGGAATGAACATAGTATGGTAAGTCAATTACACTTAAAAAAAATTCATAGGAAAAATAAATCATATATGTTTCCCATAGGTGAGGGTAGGGCAAGGAGGATTGGATGAAGATGATAAAACTAGTTATAAATAAGTACTAGATATGTAATATACAACATGATTAATATAATTAGCACAGCTCTGTTATATATGAAAATTATTGAAAGTCATAAGAACTGTCATCACAAAAAATATTTTTTCTTCAATTTTGTGTTTATAAAAGATGATAGACATTTTCTAAATGTACATTGATAATCATTTCATGATGTACGTCGAGTCATTATGCTGTACATCTTAAACTTACACAGTGCTGAATGCCAATTATATCTCAGTAAAACTAGATGAAAAAAATTTGTAAGTGCATGGATTTGTGAATTTCTTTTGGTTTCTTAGCAGATGGTTTTGTTTATATTCTGTTTCTTATCTATGTTTCAGATGATTGGTGTGCTTAGATAGTTATGTCCTGCTGAAATTAGTTTTATGGATCAAACAAAACTGATCCTTAAATTTTGGTCTTTTCTCAAATTATTAATGGATCAACTTAGAAAATGTTTTCACTTTGATTTTTAACACTTTATTAATTNCATCTTTTGCCATAAGTTGTGATTCAAAAAAAAGTTGTTATTCAACCTTTTCATTTAATGGCTGAGCACCAGGTTTTTATTACAATTAATATTCTTGCTTAAGAGAGAAGAATGTTAAATGGGTGGAAGCTGGCTCTTGGATTATTCAGTAGGACAATGTGGAAATAAAATGCTATAGAAAAATATGTTTGTGTGTATTTTAACATAATCTTATCTATGTTATGTGATCACATGGACACCAATCAAAGTAGATTCTCCAGAACATAATTTTTTAACTGAAAAACAATTAGATATCGAAATTATAGAAAGTCCTGTATAACAAGGTACTTTTCCAAGCTTGACTATGAAAGGTCAGTGATGTGTAGACAGAGACTTAGACAAGATCATTGCTATCAGCTTTCTGAAGTGCATATAACACAGTCTAATACAGTGTTGAAGATCAATGCATCTGTTCATCTTGCATGTCTGCCCTGCTGGAGGGAGCAGCAGTCAGACCAATGGAGAGATCACAGTTGCTGAGCAACGGTTCCATCACTGGACAGGCTCTTTGCTTTGCTTTGGTGCAAAGACAAGGAGTAGATATATTTTTATACACACTAAAACAAGTGTATCATGGAACAGAAGGTTAGCAATAGCAAAGAATTCTGTGGTACAGTGTGAAGGTTACAATTACTGATCTTTAGAGAAAATACATTTAGTCATATCAATGTGAAAGGAGATAAATTGGCTGTGAATTGTACTGACACTGTGCATTCATGAATGATTGCTCTGTATGCAGAAAAGGACCAAAGTTAGGCTAGTGAACTATTTTCTTAGAGTCTAAATGATTATATCTTTCTTTTTCTAACCTGTTCATCAGACTGCGTGCAGTGAAGAGATCACACACGTGGTGGTTTGGGGATGATTCAAATCACTTTTCAATTTGAAAGCACATTATGGTTTCTGTTAAATAGGGACATGAATAGTTGGGAATGCTCTGGATTAATGTCTAATTTACTCTATTTGCTTTTCTTCTTATAACTGGACAACTACTTGTAGTCTCATAATTTTTGAATCATCACCCATGAGTCTTAGGTCTTTAGAATGAACTTCCCGGGTCCTTGTTATTCGTTAGCAAATGTAAAGAACTGGGTGCATTGGCCAAATCTCCATATGCAAACCAAGTGGAAATTAAATGATCTAATGTAACAAAAGAACAAAATGAAATTATTTCTCGCAGTATCCTTTGTTTGTCTATTCTTAACTACCATCTTAGAGAAGTGTAAATTAAAAGTCAAAATGATTTATTTCAGAAACTAAATAAATAGAGCACACTGCTGCTTTTTCATTTCATTGTGTACCTTCACTTCTGGTATTTTTTTTTCTCCCTCTGAAAGCGCTATTTCAACAAGACCATGTAAATGTCTATAATTGCGAGAGAAAATGTTAATATAACATTTACACAGTTCAACAGCTTCAAAGCTGTTTCAGTGACTATGCTTAAAAGGAAACTTACACACAGAGGCCCCAAGTCCATATAAATGATAGTTTAGTGGGACAGTTGGTGACAGAGCCTTGAAAACAGAAACAAAAAGGAAGGGAAATCAAACAGCCCCATCTTCCAGCCTAATTCAAGCCATTTAGAAGCTCTGTGCTTAAGCCTGGGATTACCAGTGATACTATCTACTTCAGCTTTGCTGTTCAGGAAGAAATGTCCCTCTTATTAAAGAAAAAAGGCGAAAAAGAAAGGGGGGAAAAGAAAATAGTTTAAAGCCAAGTAATTCAGGCTTGCATAAATCTTTAATGGGTTCTGTCTTCATATGATTGGCTGTGTGTTCTTTCCTCTGCCCAGGGGAAACACTATATGTCTTAGAAGAGAATAATAGTAACTCCATCTTGTGTGTTATACGATATCTTCCAGTAATCCTGAGGATTTTGGCTTTGTCTGCTGTAAACAAAAGGCCACCCATACATAATGTGTCTGGGCTATTCCAGACTCCTCACCTTAGCAGGTGACACTCATAAGATGGACGTGGGCAACTAAGCCCATATGTAGCTGGAGGCAGTTTTGCTCCCAAGACAACTCAGAAGATGTAAAAACAAATAGCACATTTCTCTGCTTATAAGAACAAGGTGTGATCAGCACCCTGTAGCTGTGTCAATTTTCTGGCTTTTCTCAGGAGTGAGAATGAAACGCCATTCTTATACTTTGCTTTGTGAACGATGAAGAAAAGCCGTGCTGTAGATTCATTCATTGAAGATGTATGAATGATTCCAAGCCCTCTATGTCAGACTGCAAAAACAAAAGAGAAATTAAGGAATAAAAGTATCCATCATTTACATGTTAAGATTTTAGTGAAGATTTATAAAAGTTACATGGAAAAGTCTATTTTGTCATCATTCTTTTTTTGTTTGTTTTTCTGGGGATATGCTTACTGAATGGATAAGCTTCCTAGCTGATGGATTTATTCACTCAACAAATGTGTACCTATTTCCTATAAGAAACTTTCTTCCACTCTGACAATACAAGAAAGCTTTGACTTTTAGATGGACTTATTACACAGGCTAACATGGTAAAATTTTAAATCTTAAAGAGAGTCATAACGAACCTGCTCAATTTCTTTATCATCTCTGATGCAATATTAGTTCTCAGCAATTCTATGGTTACTCATTACATTGCAAATAAATAAACATGCCTTTATTTCACTATTCATTTAAGCAATACCAACAAATGTGGGGAGGAGGGGGGACTTCCTTAGTTGATTGGCTAAAGCCAATCATTTAAAACACTAGGTCTTATAGTAAAGAGTATTTTGGAAAAAGGCCAAAACATAGCTTCTGCTCTTCAGTAAAAATCACAGATTGTTTCTAGGATACATTTAATTTTATGCACATGTGCATGTTTATTTTCACTTCAAATTCCCAGAGAAGTATTTCTGTGAGGTAGAAAAGAAATATGCATTGTCAATATCAATTTTCAATGAGATGGTAAATTACAATTTTGAACCAATGAATTGATATAACAGACGAAATGCTCATCTACAAACTCAGATAATAATTCTAAATATTGAAAATTTGCTGTGATGTGTAATATATGGTGGCAAATATAGTAGCTGAAAAATAAAGTAGTTGGTAAAAGAGAAAATGGATTCAGAGAGATACTATTATTGTTATTTTTAATGTGGGTTTAAAGCATCCATTTCACAATACATTTCTGAGTAGAGTCATTATCTTTATACTGTGCTTCTTAGTTACCAGAGTTATATGAACTGATTCATTTTTAGACTATACATCATGAACTAACAAAATAAAATGGCCAACTAATCCTTCAACAGATCAAGTTGCTTGATTTTTTACTCAATCTCCCATATTTAAGTTTTACAAAAATTTTAAAAAGTTCCCAAAGAGGATCAGGGCATCAAAATGGCCCAATCATATTATGATCATGTGACTAACATGTTAATGTATTTTTATATGATGCTTAATTAAATGGGGAAATATATGGAACGGTTAAGGTTAACCTTTCTTCTCCCGTGGAAAAGGAAACCTTAAGGTTTCAGCATGCTCCATGTTCTCCTAGGCTCTGCTGCCATTCCTTCATTCATACCACTGTACAAACCACCTTTGAATTCATTTCTATGTTCTGCCTATATTGCGGGCTAGGACTGTTTTACACAGTTTACAAGGGGTGCCCCCCCCATATAAGTGTAGTTTATAAATATATTGTAAGCGTTATTTTTGTGGTTTTGATCATAAAAGTAAGGTGAAAAACCAAAACACTCATTTTCCCTACATATGTATTATATATAATGAGAACTTCAATAATTATTATATGAAGTGAAGAAGGGACATTTGATCAATGGAGAAATCATTATGTCTTCACTCTGGAAAGTAGATCTGGAAGACACTAAATAGAAAGTAAAGATATGAATCCATTTTATTGTTAGTCCCATCACTTCGTGGGAAATAGATGGGGAAACAGTAGAAACAGTGTCAGACTTTATTTTTGGGGGCTCCAAAATCACTGCAGATGGTGACTGTAGCCATGAAATCTCCTTGAAAGAAAGGTTATGACCAATCTAGATAGCATATTGAAAAGCAGAGACATTACTTTGCCAACAAGGTCCGTCTAGTCAAGGCTATGGTTTTTCCAGTGGTCATGTATGGATGTGAGAGTTGGACTGTGAAGAAGGCTGAGCGCCGAAGAATTGATGCTTTTGAACTGTGGTGCTGGAGAAGACTCTTGAGAGTCCCTTGGACTGAGAGGAGATCCAACCAGTCCATTCTGAAGGATATCAACCCTGGGATTTCTTTGGAAGGAATGATGCTAAAGCTGAAACTCCAGTACTTTGGCCCTCTCAGGCGAAGAATTAACTCATTGGAAAAGACTCTGATGCTGGGAGGGATGGGGGTCAGGAGGAGAAGGGGACGACAGAGGATGAGATGGCTGGATGGCATCACTGACTCGATGGACGTGAGTCTGAGTGAACTCCGGGAGTTGGTGATGGACAGGGAGGCCTGGCGTGATGCGATTCATGGGGTCGCAAAGAGTCGGACACGGCTGAGCGACTGAACTGAACTGAACTAATTTCAATAAAGTTAATATATAAATCATAAAAACAATACATATTAGAATTATTAACTTGGACATTAGAACAGATGTGGGTCATAATTCACGGTTATTATTTCTCTGCATCATCCTTTCATTGAGGTAACTTAAAAGAATAATGTCTGCTATTCATGAGACGGGCTTTCCAGGTGGCGCTAGTGGTAAAGAGCCCGCCTGCCAATGCAGGAGACATAAGAGACATGGGTTTGATCCCTGGGTTGGGAAGATCCCCTGGAAAAGGAAATGGTAACCGCTCCCATATTCTTGCCTGGAGAATCCCATGGACAGAGCAGCCTGGGAAGCTACAGCCCATGGCGTTGCAAAGAGTCAGACACGACTGAAGTGAACATGCACATCATTATAAACCTCATATTATCCAGACAATCTATCAGACATTCTGATTAAACGAAGTATTATAATGTACTGAATACTCGCTGTCATTGATGGATATTAACAAGGATAATTTTAGCTGCTGTAACCAATAATGTCTCCTGCATTGGCAGGTGGATTCTTTACCACTAGCGCCACCTGGAAAGCCCATCTCATGAATAGCAGACATTATTCTTTTAGTTACCTCAATAATGTTCAGCTGCATAACACAATAGGGATTTATTTTTTCTCACATCACAGTTCAGTATAGAGATGCCTAGTTAGTACAGAACTTTTCCACGACTAGGCAGGTTTTCAGGCTCCTAACAATTAAAGGCTCCGATAATTCTTGAGGCTAGGATCTCTTTGTGCTCTGCACCTAGCCAGAGAAAGGGACAGAGAGCCTGCAGGACACTAATCTTAAAGGAGCTTTCCACTTCTGCTCTCGCCCTGTAGTAAGATCTAGTGTCGAGATCTCATTGAATGTTCATGCTAAGCCGCTTCAGCCGTGTCCTACTCTTTGCAGCCCCATGGACTGTAGCCCTCCAGGCTCCTCTGTCCATGGGATTCTCCAGGCAAGAATACTGGAGTGGATTACCATTTCCTTTTCCAGGGAATCTTCCCAACCCAGGGATTGAACCCAAATTTCTTGTGTCTCCTCCTTTGGCAGGTGAGTTCTTCACCACTAATACCACCTGGGAAGCCCCTCAGTGAATGTGAGGCATCTTTAAACTAGAGTTCCTGGCTGATAGCTGCCTCCCAGAGACTACTTGACACTATGGATATTTACATCAGACAGCTATCTGTCTCTGGCGCATATGATATAGTGCTGGTAACTCTATATTCACTGTATATTTTAGTCCCTTACAAGCAATTTGACCTCGAAATTATTATTTCTTCTTTTACAAAAGAGTAAACTTAAGCTCAGAGAAGTTATTTGCACAAGTAAAAGTTTGAACTCAGGTCTCACAGTAAAAAATCATGTCCAATAATTATGATATGTTATCAAATTATAAGACATATAATTATTTCCAATACTGATACTAATAATATTAATCAAATTTGAACTCTTTTTATGGATTGGCACTATTCTAAATATTACTCGAGGATGCCTTGTCTGAAAACCCTTGGTTCCTCCCTGGCACCTTCTCTTCCTACAACTACCACCACCAATTTCAACCAAATGACATAACAATCATTTGTTAAGCAGAACACTAATGACTTTTTATGACTTTACAAACACCAGTGGGACACCTGTTGTAAGCACAAGGGAGATAAAATATGCCACTTCTCTCTTCCTCTCAGACACAGCACCAGATCTGGAGAAGATCTTAAAGGCAGTTTGGTCTCAACATCCAGCAAATGTAAGTTCTTTATGATTTCTGAGTAAATATTCCTAGTAATGAAAGTGAAAGTGAAGTTGCTCAGTCATGTTCGACTCTTTGCGACCCCATGGACTGTAGCCTACCAGGCTTCTCCCTCCATGGGATTCTCCAGGCAAGAGTACTGGAGTGGGGTGCCATTTCCTTCTCCAGGGGATCTTCCCAATCCAGGGATCAAACCCCAGTCTCCCACATTCCAGGCAGATGCTTTAACCTCTGAGTCACCAGGGAATGGAACCTATCAACTCACAAGATAACCTCCAGGTTTTGATAGAAAATACTTAGAATCAGAGTCATATAAATCAGTCTAAGTGTAGTCTACAATTTTTTCTACTGTGTTAGTCTTACAGGTTGAGATCTATGAGATCACTTCCCAAATTTTGTATCTGTGAATGTGTAAGCCATGAGTCTTCAAAAAATCAATTTGCCAAAAATCTATAGCTGATTTTCTGGAACCTCAATGCTGGCCCTGTCCTTGGAATTACTCTAAGCAATTAAAATTTTGAATCTACCTGACAAATATTGTTCTTAAAGCAACTATCTTGTTTTCTTTAATTCTTTTCTTCTCTAAAACAAACAATTTTCTTATAATTTCTTATAAAAAGTCCTTTCAAGTATTGATGATTTGGACAGTTCTTTGTTTTTCGATGTCTCATAAATACACTTCCTTATAACACTGGACTCCAAACGTGGTTTGACCAGGGCAAGATATAGGAGAAATAATTTCAATTTATTGTTTGACTCTCTGCTTATGTTAATTAAATTTAAAATTAAGTTAGTTTTGTTTTGTGTTTTAGTCTAGATTTCCTGAATAGTTAGTCATGATGTAGTTCCATAATATTTTTCCTCTGTCCTTTTCCTGAAAATTGTATCTGAATAGATAGGCATTGTCAGACTCATCTTAGATGGCAAAACTATGGATGGTGCTGTGGTCTTCCATGAAGAGACATATACTGTCTTTTTCAAATCCATTCCATCTACAACACCAAGAGTGAAGTTCAACATCAACTGTGGAATTTGTGTGATTATGATGCATCAGTATGGGTTCATCAGTGTAATAAATGTACCATTCTGGTGTGAGGACAGGGGGATGTAAGAAATCTCTGTCTTCCTTTCAATTTTTCCATGAACATAAAACTTCTGTATAAAAATAGTTTTTATTAGAAAAAGAAGTCTGATTATTCAAATTTTCTTGGCTTCCCTGGTGGTTCAGTGGTAAAGAATCTGCCTACTACTGCATGATACCAGGGTATGATCCCTGGGTCAGGAAGATCCCTTGAAGAAGGAAATGGAAACTCTCACCAGTATTCTTGCCTGGGAAATCCCATGGACAGAGGAGCCTGGTTGGTTACAGTCCATGGTGTCACTAAAGAGTTGGACATGACTGAGCAACTAAACAACAACCCGGTTTTCTTATATATGTCTTGTTGACCATTTTGTATCTATATTCTTAGGTTAAAAAGATATACTCTCAATAGGAGGCTCAATTTTAAAAAATTATCACATTTTTCTTGAATCAAAGCATTTAATGTATTTTCTATTTTCGTGCTTTTGTTATGGTTTTCTATGTTGGATTTTCTGTGTTTGTCTTCAATGAACATCAACATCCTTTCAATTACTTTCTTTTTTTCCTAAGGCAACATTGATTTATAACATTATATAAGTCTTATGTGTACAACATTTTATTTCTACTCTTGTATACACTGGGGGCTTCCCAGATAGTGTTAGTGGTAAAGAATCTGCCTGCCAGTGCAGTACACTCAAGAGACGTGGATTAGATCTCTGGGCTGAGAAGATCCTCTGCAGTAGGGAATGCAACTCACTCCAGTATTCTTCTGTAGAAAATTCCGTGGACAGAGGAGCCTGGTAGTCTACAGTGCATGGTGCTGCAAAGAGTTGAACATGACCCATGACTGAGCACACGCACCTGTATACACTCCAGCATCAGTTCAGTTCAGTTCAGTCGCTCAGTCGTGTCCGACTCTTTGTGACCCCATGAATCGCAGCACGCCAGGCCCCCCTGTCCATCACCATCTCCCAGAGTTCACTCAGACTCACGTCCATCGAGTCCATGATGCCATCCAGCCATCTCATCCTCTGTCGTCCCCTTCTCCTCCTGCCCCCAATCC